>CM076249.1:2479025-2740375 GCA_038380765.1 Odontothrips loti | reverse complement strand
ATACCGAGTCGTCCTTTTCACAATCCAAAACAAACCACAGCACGTTATCATCGTTGCCGGGCTGCTTCTTCTTGGTTTTTGGCTTCTGCGGCTATTTCTGCTGCTCATTTTCTTGCGGATGCAAACTATTTCCGAAGTGAAGCTAGCTAGGGATTCCTTCGTTCCTTTCGCGCCAAACCGCCGCCAAGGTCAAGCTCGTTGATCACCGCCTTGTGAGGATGAGCAAGAGCGGCGCGCCGTGCTTTCAGTATGGCAAACTTTGAAACACCACACACACAACATTTTAGAAGACTTTAATTTAATAATAGTAAATAATTAGACTAATTTATTCATTTCAAATATTTGATAATAGTTTCATCTAGCTCCAATACTCCTTCTTTGCGCGAGAGCGAAAATCACCACCTTGGCACATAAGAAGAAGGAAAGGAAGACGGTGGCCTAGCGTAGCGTGGTCTAGCAGAAGCTGTTTTTTGTCAGTGAATGTTTTGATGCTGAACTTTTGAGTTATAATACTTATATTCGAGAACAGGAAAAGCGCACTCCAAGGACTACTGATGCGTTTTTCAAAAGAATAAGCATAATTTCAAGGTCTGGACCTGCTCAGGTATTATCCTACCGTCAACCGGGGTAACTTGCGACAGCAGGGGTAGAATGAGACACAGGCTACACAGGCTAGCTGACTATGTTTCATTGGGCATGATATTTTTTAGGAGCACTTATATCAAGTCCTCCCTAAATAGCCTGCTGCATAGACTTTACAGATACCATATAAGGGTGTCTCAAATTAGCCGAATTTGTCTCAAGTTACTCAGGTTGATGGTACTTGCTTTAGACTCATAAAATTCCTATTTTAATGTTTTTGTGTTATTTCAGTGATTTGCACGCCCCAATGTCTCTGCCTCGTCGTCAGCGGGATTCGCCTGGTGGATCAGAGCCATCTGTTGCTGGTTCGCCACCAACTTCCCCTCTTACGAAAAGACATTGTGAACAAGATTCGGACCACAGTATTGCAAGCTCATGCCCGTTGCCACCTGTGAGAAAGAGAAGATGTGAAGGACAATCACCCCCAACTTCACCATTGAGAGGATCTGCACTGGATGAAACCGTTTCTGTCTGTGGTAGTGAGGAATCAATTTGTGTTAATTCACAGATAGTAACACCATCAAAGAATACGCCTCATTCACCAAATAAGGTTTGTACTTCCTGACCTAAGTTTGTATATGTGGCGGAATTCAAAACTCTTCGCTTAAATGCTAATTTCTTTTTTGTCTCTGATTTGTACTAGAATGAGAGGTTGTCCGCTGTCCGTGGTTGGGTGGCCAAGTGCCTACACCGCTCTGTTAGTGATGAAGAATTGTATCCTGATGAGCTCGGGATTGATAGCCTTGGTGATCTCACTGGTGGATTTAATCCCCAAGGTTCATCAGTATTACCGGAAGATTCAAGGAATAGGTTTTTAAACCCACTGGATTGTGTTGCTGAAACTAATCGTGCAAATTCATCTGGATCGGAGGCTGAAGTGGCACGAGCTCTCTCGTTTGAATCTGTTGAACTGGACATTGCTGCGTCTGACAGTGAAGTTGATCTCAATAGTGGTGGTGATGTAAGTGTTACAGAAGGATCATCAGCAGAAAGTACCGCATCAAGCAGTGACATGGAATCTGTGTACAATCCAGCCAATGAGCCACAAGATGTTCATGCATCTGAAGTTAGTGAGGATTGTGGTGTCAGTGACGTCAGTGACAATGCAAGTGATGAGAGTGTGGCCAGTGAAGTCAGTGCGCAGACTGTTGACATGCTGTATCCTAGTGCATCTCAGACTAAAGAAGAAAGTGTTTTAAGTTTAATGGATTTGTATGTAAGAGAAAAATGGACCAAAAAAAGTCTCCAAGAAACTCTAACAGTAGTGAGGGCTATGTTACCTGCAGATAATTCACTTCCCTCATCATTACATTTGCTATTTAAGTATGTTGAAAGTTTTAGTACACCTATCTCTGAAAAGAGGCACTATATTACTGCCCTGATTGTCAAATATCAAAACAGAATAAGCATGATGTGTGTGTCAAATGTAATGAAAAAAGTGGGCAGTATTTTATGAGTTCCCAACTGATGGTCAAATTAAGCATATGTTTGAGCATAGGAATTTAGCTGCAATTATTGACTCTCATAGACAAAACCAATCTGATTCAGATACTTTCATATCAGATGTTCAGGATGGTAAAGAATGTACAAAAATACAAAGTCAGTTGAAGGGAAAGTATGATATAATTCTTATATGGAACATAGATGGTTTAAGTGTGTCAGGAAGTTCTGGTATGGAAGCATGGCCCATTCTAGGTGTGATATGTAATATACCCGTACACCCTTAGATCTTCATATATTGTTGTATGTGGTGTCTGGTGTGATGTTGTCAAGAAGCCTCCTGGGGATTTTATTTTTTTTAAAGCCGTTTGTCATACCCCGCTTAAAAAGTAATTTTTGAATCAGGTGGTGTTGAGTGGAAACATCCGCATATTGTCTAATGAGATGCCAAAATCTGATATGTTGTTGCCCCATTGTGGTACTTTCCTGGTGCTGATGCTCCAGCCAAAGCACTGGCTCTTTCTGCTAAAGCTGCATTTCAGTCATCGTTATGGTTGCAATACTGCGCGGCTTGAACAGAAGACTGGGAGAACACCTCGGACCTACCTTCTGAGAGAGTGCAAAAAATGTAACAAGCAAGCAAAGCGTAGGTTGTGTGTTTTGTTGAGGAAGAAGCCACTCTTCTGCACTTGGTAGGAGGAAATGGATTTGCAAGGACTTTGGCCCAAGATAATTGGAGCAGAATCTGGTGAGGGAGTTCGAAGCGGGACAGCTGTTGTGTCAGAGTTACCTATGTTTGACCGAGAGTAAAGGTGTGTGTGCAGAGTACATTTGTACCACAATCTACTTGGCTGTTGTTAAATATTTCACGACTATGTGGTTTTTTGTCAGAGGCAATCATGGTACATAGAGAAACAAAATCCTAAAGATGTTGATACCTTCATGTTTTGGAAGAGATCCCATTTGTTAAGTTCACTGGACTTTTGTGAATAGAGGTGCCTCAGAAAGGCACTGTCGTCTCTTGCATTACTGGAAAGCTAGTTGAGTTCCAGGTTTTGGTTGCTTTTTACATCCCCTTATTGCACTTAAAGACATCCTCCCACGATAAGTATTATCAGCATTGGATATTACTGCGTAAAAGCATCATACATTCTTCTTCAGGACAAGATATCCCAGAAGCGTGATCTGTAGAGAGCTTCTATACTTCTTAGAAATGTTTGTTAGACAAATTGGCCCTCTTTATGGTGCTCGTTGCTACACTTATAATGTTCACACTTTGCTTCCATTTGCCATTGTTAGTCTCCAGGTGGGGGCCATTGTGGTCCACGTCCACATTCATTACAGAAAGGCTTTAATGGTAATTCCTTGGAAACCTTATTCATGGGACTAAGCATAAAGGTCAAGAATTGATAAATAACATAAAAATTTTCAAGGAGTAGAGGTGCTCAGACAGGTTGTTAAGTGGGTGTAACAGACATCTGCCCACTGCAACAATCTTGGGTATGAAGTGACCAACAAACCTCTTGATTATTACTGACTGAGCCTGAAATCCTGGCAGGAATAGCAGAACATGGGATTGTGGGCTTTACTGTTCACATTAGAGCTAAGTACAATTCTGTTATATATACGTCAAAACTTTATGACTCAAAGTTAAGGAAGTCTAACTCTCATGTTCGATATATCTCAGTGACAATCTGCAAGCAGGCTATGGACAGATCAAATATTTTTTGAAGTCAGAGCAAGATATTTTTTGCGTAATTTATGTTTACAATGTGCAGTAATCTAAGATAATTTTTCCATTCTGATTCCATGGAGAAAGTAGGACATCTTATTCCTGTCTCTACTACTGATACATTTGTAATTGTCCCTCTTGGAAATGTTGTTGAAAAATTTATAAAGATTGGTGAATATCTTTGTATCCGACCAAACCCCTTATGAAGTTCATTTGCAACTTATGTTGTCATAAATCTGCCTATTTCTCTATCACAAGTGTGATTATTTCCAATATCCCGCATATATTAAGACATATACCGCCTGCATAGGCAAGAATTTTTGCCATAAGCCCATTTTATGTGTGGAACCCAACATAAGAGTTCAAACACAAGGAACATATATGTATACATTGCGTACCATACACGGATCAACTAACCTCTATATGGCATTTGAAGCCATAATATGTGCCATGTATATAACATAAATATTAAAATATATATGTATCATTATTGTATGTGACTATACATGGCATGAATCCAAACAACTATATGGCGTTCTTGCAGCCGTGTACGCGCTATGTATCTAACATAAACGTTAACATGTATGTACACATGTATGTGATATACATGGTTGAACCAATCTACTATATGGCGTTCTTGTAGCCGTGTACGTGCGCATAATTCAATATAAATCGTTAATATGTATGTACACATTATGGCTCGTATAGCGTTTGGATCAGCTATTTATGGAACATATACAATCGATACTTCTGGGTACATGTATATGCGAATAATGGGACATAAATGGCTGCTAATAATTACCATTAATGGTAATATAACCAGTCCATACATGTTCCATAATGCCGTTACATTAACGGTGTACATGTATGTAGCACCCATGGGATATGTATGTTTCGTTTTCCACGGGAATGTGTCATTTACACACTCAACTTTGGCTGACGATCTTCTATGGTTAGCGCGGTGAGGGTCTCCTGGTCAGCGGGTTTGCTCATTTCCCAGTAGCATGTAACAGCATTTCTGATGATTGCCAGGCATGTGGCGCGTGCGCCGTGGTGCCGAGTGTTGCGTGGCGGAGGCAAATGCCGACTTTGCAACTGTGGCAGGTGTTTCGCAGCAGTACTCTGCAGTTGCCAGCAGTTTTCTGTAGCGATGCATCTCATCTCTGCCGCTCTCGTTAGTTGCAAATGCGTGTTCTCTCTCTCACACTTATTGTGTTAAGCGATGAGTGCCAGTTCCAGTGGCAGTATGGTCTACATCTGGGCGATATGCGCTCCAGACTTTTTCGGTAATGTACCATAGTGCCGACCTTGATGAGTTTGCCTTTGTCAGCTAGTAAAGAGAATGTGCGGGCCTTCTGCACTCATTGCGTTATAGTGCGGCGTCGTCTAAGTGCGAGCAGTGCACTACCCGCGATATGCGCCTAGATTTTATGGCAGTGTACTAATAGCGTCGAGTTATGCATGTCCATATTGGCTGGCAGGCCCAGTGCGCGGTCGGTCCGGCGCGCGCCTCGGCGCGGTGCGGGTACGCGGTAAAGCGGCAGGACTTTGACGACACCATACGCAATAACAATAAATGAGCGCGAGAGAACGCTTACATTTCTGCCAACGATGAGCGATAGAGGCATTTTATGCATAGGTCGACAGCCTAGTACACTGGTGAAAATTCGGGCGCATATCGCAGATGCGGAACTGCGTACTCACGAAGACGATACCTCGTTTAACACAACAAGTGTGAGAGAGAACACACATCTTCGCTAACGAGAGCTGACAGAGATAGATGTATTAGCCCAGAAAACTGGGTTGACGCTGCAGTACACTGCGAAAACATCGCCACAGTTGCAAAGCTACAATCTGCCTCCGCCCGTGACACTCGGCACCCGGGCACGCGCCATGTTGACGTCATCGAAAATATTTAATAATATGTCTCCTGCAGAGGTGGGCAACCTGGTAACCAGGGGACCCTCACTACTAACCGTAGGATCGTCCGGTAGAAGTTGAGTTTTAGATGACACGTTGCACGGAGAGAACTTGAACAACAGGCGATATAAGTCGATTTTGATTACGGTGACCGAAATTTAATTTTGAAACGGCGTCTACTTACGCGTTCCAACTCTCGGGAAATCCCGGTCGTCTCGGCGGCTCCAGCCGGGTTCTCGGCTCGTCACTCGCAGGCAGGAGATACGGCGCGGGCGGGCATGCGCTCGATGAGCATTCTGTATCCATGTCATGAGCTACACATTCACACGTACACACAAGTTCGGTACAGACTAATAATGAAACTAATACACCTACTTAGAAAAATCGTTACTGATCCCCAGCCTAAACACTCCTTTCGACGGACCGGGCAGTGGCACCTACCCACCGCCCGGCCGGTCCCATGCAATAACTACGCGCACTACCGGCGCCGGGCGCCGACTCACTCTGTCTCGCTGGTTCGAGAGAGAGAGAGAGAGAGAGAGAGAGAGAGAGAGATCTCTAAGTTCTAATTTGGCCGGCGGGCCTCTAGGCCCGTGGTGGCCATTGGCAGTTCTCGCTGGTTCGAGTTGCGCTTTCCAGCCGAGTAAAAAGCGTGCCGGGCTGGGCTGGGCCGAGCCGAACCGCAAGTAGTCTCGTTGTCGCTGAGCCATCGCGTCAAAATATCTTGAGTTCAAAAATTTGATTGCCGTCTTGAAGAACACATGCGTCAGTGATCAGCGTTCTCCTTGCTGCCAGCTTCGAGCGGCAAGGCAGAAATCTGGAGCGCGTGACCTGTGTAAAGCTTCGGTATACCGGGCAGCCCTCGGCGACGTTGCAGGAGGAACTTCCCTTCCACCAAATTTAGTGATAATCCCGGTAATCCAGCGAAAATAAAAAAACAGGTAGTCCGGTGCATACGATTTTTGCGCATAAAGCTGTTTCCCCCTCGACTGTGCCCTCTGTCGAGATAATTTAAAAACAAAAAATCTATATTTTAAAAAAGCAAATTTTATCCCAGCTGTTGATATTTAATGTTTGACGTGATGTTGATGAGAAGCCTCAGTCTGCAGCCCCGTTCTTAGAGTTGGATGACAGTAAACCTGTAATTTTGGTATCTTACTGCAGCAGGAGTTGAACCGAAGTGCACAGTCAAAAGGTAATTTACTTAAAATGTTTTTTCAAACTTACTTGAATTGCATTTGCTTATCATGTGGTTTATACTTTCTGTGTTTTTCTTGTTACAGATTTGACAAAGTTGCATAAAAGTTAAAGTGGATGTGCCATGTCCAAGAATTATGGAACTTTACAATCAGCACATGGGAGGTGTGGATCTGAATGACATGCTAGTTTCTAAGTACATGTCCAGGAAGGAGCAGCAGGCGCTGCTATTTCCCGCTTATTTGGGAACATGTTGGACCTGGCCGTTACCAATGCTTATCTTTTGTACAAAAGGTGACAATGATATTTTGAAGACTAAAACATTGGGTTCTAGCCGTGCCAAAGACTTTCGTCTTGATGTCAGCAAGTCCTGCGTTGTCATGAGACCCATGTTCGAACCCTCATTGCCCAGAACTTTGCACGCAAAATACAACTCATCCAGAGCCCAACTTATAGACCTGCTGATGAAGTGCATTATGATGGGTTTGCACACTACACAATCAACAATTCAAATTCTAATAACACTTCATTAAATTAAGGTAATTAAAATATCTTTAAAACAGTACATTTCCATTTTAATGAGCAAGAGACTTCCATTAAAATACGGTAACTTGAAATTCTTACATAGCTAGTATTCGTTTATCAGATGAGCGAGAACACATGTGGGTTATATATAACATGTTCATAAATAATAAGCTCTGACAAAAACTGCTCTGACAAAAACTGTTGTAGGAAAAGGTGTCAATGACCGTAGCCAATCACAATAGGTATACGGGAACATAATCTAAACCATGACATTAGGCCATTAGCTGCTTTTCATTCCTCTCGAGCAATAACATATTTGTTGAGAGGAAGTGCCACATTCATGGAGAATATCTTCCTCTGCTTTGGAGCGAAGCTCAGCAGCAAAATCGAGCCCTGGCTCAAATACTGATGAAATACCGAATACCCAAATATCAAATATCAAAACTATACCTGACACTGTCGAATACCAAATATCTGAAAATAAAGATACTGAATACCAATTATATAACAATACTGAAAATCAAAACCATACCGATGCCTGCGATGACTCAGACCAAGGATCCTTTTGGGAAGAATACTCATCAACCAGTTTGTCGAGACTGTTTAGCACTGGTCTAGCACCAGTACAGATACAAGCAGGGAGATTGATGTCGAAAATATCAGCGCCTCGTCTGAAAACACCACATCACCCTAGGCATGTCAGAATGCCAAACAATTCAAGGACTTTATGATATATGGAACTGGAAGATCAAATACCAATATAAATACAGTCTGTCTCGTAGTACCAACTGATAGTCAAATACCAGTATCTGTGGCTGAAGCAATTAATTCTGCTGAAGCCGAATTTTGGATTAAAGCCATGGAAGATGAATTAAATTCTGTTGAGGAAAACAATGTGTGGACGCTGGAGCCACTTCCTCATGGGGCAAGATTAGTTGGTAATAAATGGGTTTTCAAACGTAAGTTAACACCATCTGGGAGTTCTGCACCGTGCCCGTCTTGTGTGCAAGGGCTTCAGTCAAACTCATGGCGTGGACTATTTTGAAACCTTGCCCCTGTAATCAAAAGACAAACGCTTCGCTTGCCCTTCTCTGCAGCCATTAATTTTGATTTAACACTAGAAAGACTGACTTTCCCGGTTACCTTCTTTGTCTGAAGGGGTCATTTTGACCCCTGGTCGATCTACGTGTTTCGCATCGCCGAAAACGGCAAATAAATTATGTTCTCGTTTTATTTCAAAGTGCTTCTGACTCGCATTGGTGATAGTGAGTACTAACTTTACATTTTCCTGTTTGTAGGAAGCTGTGCTGTAGGTAGGCATCCAGCACAGCGTATATCACTCGTATCAGCGTATAGCATATGTAAATGTCTAGGTAGGCGAGGTACGAATTTTTCTATAAGAATAGACCCCCTCCCCCATTAATGACCCCAAATCCCAAAATAAACTGTCAACATCGACATCAGGTGCTGCTGCAGGTGCCCGTGGTCAAAACAGGACCTCTGGGCCAGGAACTGGAACGGGACTTCGGTGCGAAATGTGAACTTTTCCATCGTGAGAGATGCAAACTTTTTCACGAGGATGAACCCCCCCCCCCCTCAAAAACAAAACCAGGAACCAAGCTGCAATGCCAAAAAGACCCCAGGTGCTGCTGCAGGTGCCGGTGGGCAATGCAGGGCCCTCTTGGGCAGGGACTGGAACGGGAGGCAAACTTCAAAAAGTGCAGTATTTCAAACTTGATAATGGGAACGGACCCTTGCATGAACTATGCACACAAATATAACTATAAAAAACTAAAGTTGTAAATATTTGTGTTGGCCAGGGCCCGGCTCCCATTTAAAGATAGATCACTGGGATGTTAAAACAGCCTTCCTCTACGGAGACCTTACTGAAACAGTTTACATGGCTCAACCTGAGGGTTTTTCAAGTCATGATTCTCAAAACAAAGTGTAAATTAACATAAGGCTGCTTACGGGCTTAAACAAGCTGCTAGAAGTTGGTACCTCAAGGCGGACAAGACACTGAAAGATGAAGGATTCAGAAATATTAGTTGCGATGAACCCTGTGTTTACATCAGAAACTCTAAAACCTCAGTAGTAATTATTTCACTGTATGTTGATGATTTCCTAGTATTCCACAGCGACCCTGAAGAAAAATCAAGACTGTTAGCTAAATTACAATCACTGTTTAGAATTAAATATTTAGGGAAGCTAAAAATTGCTTGGGAGTTAGGATTTCTAGAGACTGGTCAAAAGGTACTATGATTCTTCAACAAGAAGACTACATTAATCACATTTTAGAGCGTTTCAATATGTCAGATTGTAAACCTTGCAGTACCCCAATGGAATATAAATTTAAGGTACATGAAATGGAGCCAGGTGGAAACAAAGGATTTGCCCTATCAGGAACTGATTGGATGCTTATTATATTTAAGTGTAAATACCAGGCCAGACATAGCTAACATTACCAGTTTCTGAGCCAATTCAATACTTGCTACACCACGACTCACTGGAAAATGGCCAAGCGTGTAAAAGTTGGCATACCTAAAGGGTACCGCAGCCAGAGGACTGAAATACATAAAATCCCAAACCCCCACACTGTGCCTTGTTGGTTTCACGGATGCTGACCATGCTGGAAGCAAAGATTATAGATCAAGATCAGGTTACTGTTTCACGCTGGATGAGAATCTAATTTCATGGGGTAGCGTAATACAGGAATTGTCAGCCCAGTCATCAGCTGAGTCTGAATTCATTGCTATGAATGAGGCAGTAAAGAGAGTCAATATTTTTAAATAACCTAGTTAATTTAATTTTTAGATGTGGCCTACAACGGTAATGATATACAGCGACAGTCAAAGTGCTATCGAGATGGCCAGGTCTCAGAAATTTAGTGCTAGAAACAAGCATATGGGATGTCGTATGCAACTAGTCAGGAGAATTATCAAGAAGGATCGATAGACTTCTGAATACATTAATACTAAAATCATGCCAGCAGACTTCCTTACCAAGGGTCTAGGTAAAATCCAACATGACCACTGCTGTAATTATTTGAGATTAAAATCCTGTAACTAGACATGTATAATTTATTATGTTGTAAGATAAATGAATGTGTTCAAATTGTCAACAAACATACCTAATGTAAATAACCTTTCTGATGGTACAATCCATGACAGCTTACGATGCAGAGTTTTTTTTCCTAATGGGTTTATTCCTTTGCATTCAGACAGTCAACGTCTGAGTCGAATGGCCGCAAGAGTGCAGCAAATTGAATGAACTGCCACTGTCGGATTAAGGGGGAGATGTTGTAAATAATCCTCCAGTTGTGACTTTGTCCCTTTGTCAATATCTCACACTGTATTTACCACCTTCAGGTCTTCTATGAATGTTATGTAAATATATCACTGCCTTGTACAAATGTACCATCATGTCCGCCATACTGTATCCTGCAGGACGAATAAACACTTCCTTACTAGCCTTGCTACTGTACTGACGTGTTCTTCCTCTGCTCTCTCCAAAATCCAATTGCATCCATAATTACCAGACTCTACATATTTACTACAACAGGTATGACAGTGAGCCAAGGATTCACACCATAAATAGAAGACATCTACCTCATTCTAACAAGACCACATTGAAATTGATACCATTATTACTTCAGACTTGAGCCCACAAGGTTTTTTCAAAAGTGCAAGTTTCCGTTGCTGGTGGTGCTGATAAAAGGCCTGCAATTTTAAGTGTTCAAAATTAATCATGAGAATATTTAATTTGTATGCAAAAGAAGGGCCATCAATTTGTAATTCTTTTGACACCAAACTGAAAATGAAAGCTCCAAATGGAAGCCAAGAAATTTTACATTGTATGTGCTAATGAGAAAATTGAATTAGGGTACCTATTTTGAACTTTTAAAAATAAAATTTAGATTGCTTTGCCTTCTTTTAATGGCAAAGAATGCAGAAAAATTTAAGCTTTCAAGAGCACCATCTCAGTTGAAGTGAGTCTCAACAGTCCTACATATCTTGTTTTCACCATACTCATGCAATAAGCAACGGGAACTGAGTGTTTAAAGAAGGTTTGCTTTTCTGAAAAATGCTAGGAACGACAGTAAGCCAGGAGATCTCACACCATTAATAGAAGAATTCTAACTCATTCTAAGAAGACCTTGATTAAATTAAAAGCATTTGTTCTTTAAATATCGAACGAAGTTGCTGGGTCAGCCCTGTTACCAGGCTGAACAGTTGGAGCAGCGCACTGCACTGAGCAACTTAACCTCTACAACACCGGAGCTCGACTAGCAACGGGAACACGACAAGGAGTGTATTTAAAATGTTTTCAAGTAACTGTTGGCTTATGTGTGTGCACTTCTTTGCCGTTAATGTTCCTTGAGTAATGGCGCGTGAACAGTGATGAAGGCGCAGTCATGCAAGTTTAAATTCTTGCCAAAATGTCGGTTTTGAAAACCTGTGCTGAGGTGGAGTGGCCTATTCAGCTAAAGCAGCTCTGTTCTTGTATTTCTACGTGAAGTACGTGGAGGAATTAAAGTTGCATAGATCTGTGTTAGTGTCGCAAAGGTACTTAAAATATGTGTTGCAATTTTAAGAGAATGGAACTGGGCGTTTTCAAACCATGGACATGAAAATGGACATGAAATCACAACCTAACCCTACTTGTGAGTATTGTGTTTTGTTTATCACTAGATTTTTGCTGACAGCCAATTGTTACGTGTGCTCTCTAAATACTGTTTTTCCATTTTCCTTCACAGTTGTGAGTCTCCTGAAGATCTTCACAAGTCATGCAGTAGCAATTTCCGAAGTACCTCCAGCCATTAGGTATTTACATTCTTCAGCACCTGCCTGCCTAAGACTGTAAGTGGCCAAAGATCCAAATATTCTGTGGACCTGGCTTTGTTGCTGCTAACTCAGTGCAAATTTAGTTTCTATTTCAGTGTGCTGCTATGAGCTGCTGTGACCAAAAGCTTCACAGAGGCCTGAGAAGAAACATTGTCTGAACCAGGTGAGATTGCATTGAGATGCACTGTATAGCTGTCAAAACTAAAGTGCAAACCTACCTGATTTCTATGCTATCCCAGAGGCATAATTCCAAAATTAATTGTTATCTATTGTTCTAATCTGTGTTTTAATGGACACAATAAATTTAAAAAAAGCACCAGGTTCATCTCAGTGGAACAATTGTGAAAATGGGTCACTTTTGCATCTCGAACAACTTAGTTGGAAGCTAAAACTGTTTAGTCGTTCTTTTCCGTTAGAAGTGACTTGTACAAATATTGTTTGAAAAAGTCTTGTGACCCCCATGTCTTGACTCCTCTTTGTGCAATAAATTCAATGGTGCAGTTAGTATTTTAATTAAGGTAAAAGTTTGCTGTAAAAATGCCAAAAATATTGGGCAACCGTTTTTCACCCCTGAATGGGGCGTTTTTTTTTAATATTGTTCTAATATTGTACTGATTCTGTGTTTATTCTTTTTCCAGACTTTTATCTCCACTGACCGTTTTGGGAAGCAAGACTCCTGATGATTTTGTGGCTCTGAAGTCGTTCCCACCAAAACTAAAACAGGCTGCACCCCTTGGTTAAAATCATAGTAACTATAATGATTGCGAATTGTTAGAAATATGTTATATTTAAGCCCTTGATCTCCAAAACTCCAAAATTTCTGTGATTCAAATTTTAAGTTACTTTGTCAGACAAGGCTGTGAAAATAAATGTTTGAGATTACTTCTACACAAGATTTCTTTGATTTTGGGCTTTTCGCCCTTGAGCTGCACAGCGTGCTTCGACTGTAGCACACACACCCCGCTCACGGCTCAGACAGCGTGAGCTTACTGCGGAACACACACTCCGCTCACGGCCGAGAAACCGTATTTTTACTGTACCAGACACGCTTCGCTCACGGCTGCCACAGCGTGATCCGACTGTGGCGCACACACCCCGCTCACGGGCGAGAAACCGTAAGCTTACTGCGGAACACACACTCCGCTCACGGCCGAGAAACCGTGTTTTTACTGTACCAGACACACTTCGCTCACGGCCGAGAAACCGTGTGGTTACTGTAGCATACACACCTTGCTCACGGCCAGGGAAGCGTGCTGTGAGACACACATCTTGCTCACGGCAAGGAAAGCGTGCGATTACTGTAGCATACACACCTTGCTCACGGCTGGGGGAGCGTGCGATTGCTGTGAGACACACATCTTGCTCACGGCAAGGAAAGCGTGCGATTACTGTAGCATACACACCTTGCTCACGGCTGGGGAGCGTGCGATTGCTGTGAGACAAACATCTTGCTCACGGCAAGGAAAGCGTGCGATTACGGTTTGAGTGTTTCAATTTACGCTTGATTGTACACCTTTTCAGACGTGAGTGCACGCTCTTTCACACACTCTCTGACACCCAATATAAACAGTAATATAAGCGTGATCTTACACTCTGAATTTTTGCCAGGGCTGTTCCAGTTCCTGCACAAGAAGGCCCAGTTTTGCCAACCCGCACCTGCAGCAGCACCTGGGGTCGTTTTCGGCATTGTAATTGAAGTTCTGAGTGTATTGCGAGCGGGGTCGGTTCCGATCTTTAAGCACAAATTACAGCTTGTTTAGCAGTTTTTCTATTTGTTCGTGCTCCTGCCCAAGAAGGCCTTGTTTTGACCACTAGCACCGGCAGCAGCACCTGGGGTCGACTTCGCCATCGCCCAATAGTCCGAAATAGATGGCAAACTGCAAATGCCCTGATATATAAGAATTCCAAGAATAGCTTTGATTTCTTCTCTTGTAACATTCAGTGACAACTATTGATTCACTTGACTACTAAATAAATTAGTTTGCGTGACTATCATGTCCAAGAGAGAGCCTTAGAATTATGTTTCTCTAGTGTCAGTTTGATTTTTGGGATATTGTACGCCTGGCTGATATTGCAGGAAAAGAATTAAGGTTTTATTTATCAAACATTAAAGACATAATGACAAAGCAAGTTACTTTTACGCACCGAATAAGACACACCTACTTGTCTTCAAAAGGGATACGTTTCGTGCCGTCGTTCCACGTACAGGTACTTAGCACATTTTTCCAGGCATAGCAGGTGCGTCCATTTTTCTCTGACTTGTGAAAGTAATCATTAAAAGTTCTCACATACGAATCAATTGCCTGGGGGGGGGCAACCGACGGCGTCGTTTTCTTCTCCTTTACCGGGGTAGAACCTGTGGTGCAGCTCTGGAACAGTAATGGATTTTTGAGTTTTGTCTTCACCAATGCCCTCACTCACTTATGCAATTCGCAACATTCAACAAAGTGAGTACCCATGCATACACGGGGGCTAGCTCCAGGCATGCACGGGGGGCTACCTCAATGCATACACGGGGACTAGCTCCAGGCATGCACGAGGGCTACTACTACGCATACACATGGGTTAGCTGCAGGCATGCAAGGGGTAGGGTACCTTTACAAGTTCGATTTTCTCTTCATGTGGCTCCTCGAGGTTTCGCTGCCTTTTTGGGTGGCGCTGTGTGGGAGTGACCGGCGAAGTGGACGGCGTCGTTTTCTTCTCCTCTACCGGGGTAGAACCTGGAACTGCGACGACGAGTCAGTGTTGAGGTTAAGGTTCTTCTTCAAAAACTTTCAAACACGTTTGCTCCAACACACCTGCAAAGAAAGAAGAATATAATAAAGAAATTAATAAATAAAGGACATGCACCGCACACATAAAAGGACTAATTCACTAATGATGCATACTGTGGACTGTCGACGGCCATTGAGAGGCCGGGGCCAGGTTCAGCTTCCACTCTGCGCTCTGGCACGACCTGAAATTCAGAGGGACGTGTTAAAAGAAAACGCTGCCATGGAGCCATGCAAATCTCAAAATCCCACAACTTACATCCTGTTCCTGGGGTGGCTATGCTCTCTTTGGACTTGTGAGCTTCACTGCCATGGTGATGGTAGCCAGCATTTCCTGCCCGTCATGCCTACTGGTCAGCGCCACAGCCAACTGATTGACTGCATTCATATCGGCCCTTACGGACCCAAATTTCAACACGTTGCTAGGAACTACCTTTTCACACGTCTGAGACTCGCGTTTGCTACATAAAATAACAATGGATCAGTAAGCTGGAACCTCCCCTGCTGGAACTTTACAGAGAGCTGTGGACGCCTCTCGGGACGCCTCGCTTTCGCTCAGCCAATAACTTCAGTCTACGCGTGGTTCCGTGTTGAGCGTGATGATGTTTATCGCTGGTGGCGGCTCGACAGAACGGATGCAGCTCGGTTATCGCTGATGAATCCAAAACTGTTGCGGCCTTGCCCGCGTGCTCATTCTACGAGTTGCAGCAAAGATGAACGGCCCGACTGTCGCCGTTGGCTCGCATTTCTCTCATCTCATTGTGGTTCTCGTGGGAATGTCATCCGTCGCTGGAACAAGTCGGATTAAAATAAACTCATTTGCGGTTAGTGGCCGCAGCGCGTCATGCCTTTCTGAGACTAATCTGAGACCAGGTGACAATGGAAAACTCTTCATGTACTTAAGTCATCCGCAGGGACCGTTCATAGTTCACTGTTCGAGATACTACATGTGCGATGAGGGTGCGGCCACCCATACCATGTGGTGGACCATACGACCAACGCACTTCAACCCGGCTACACCTAGCACACCACAGCGTATCACGGGCAATGTTACTTTAGGACCAGGTGGATTCGACAACCGCCTTTGGGTGCGTATGCATTGTCGATTTGAATTCAGAAGGACTAAATGTGTTACATTTAACCGTGCTTCTTTTTCAAGATATTCACGCCTAGCAATAGATTTGCCCAGCCTTGCGATTGCGGACGTCAACGGAAAGGAAAAAGAGGAATAGCAAACTGACGGGCGCAAGCGACAGAGCGGTAACTCCAGCTGCCGTTAAGAATAGCGGCAAGTCGGAGTGCCTCATAGAAATAGCGGCAACTCGCCTGCCAAACCGCCTGAGCTGTAACTCATCCCTCCAGGTCACAAAGACGCTTCGGGGGACGCGTAATTAACGTTGTAATCGCGCCAGATAAATCGTGGAGGCGGCAACTTGTCATTTTTTTTTTTTTTACGTTAATCGATTCCTTCCATGACGTTTAGTCCATCACGGAAAATATTTGATAAAATTACCTTTTTTCTTCTGGTAGTATACATACAAAAATTAACGTGCGTGTTTCAGAGCTGTAGCACCCTGGCGAGTTAAAATTTGTATAGTTCAGCTGTTGTTATTATTATGTTGTTGTTATTATTTTCATACCCGTTTTCGTATCTGGAGATGGCCCGTACTGCCGGGCCGCATATTGCCATACCCTACATGAGGAGAAACCACATAGCCCAAAGCCGCCCTCTGATTGGCTGCCGAGTCCAGTATGGCAAATCGCGCTGCCTGGGGCTCAGGGAAGTGTCATTTGGATGGCTATGGGATATTTATGTGAAACATGTTTTAATAATTACATCCGAACTAACTTAACTAACGTAAACTTTACGTTTATTTGGGAGCAATAAATTGTTATGATGTATTACCTTTCTATTTTAAAATGGCAGATCCTAGGACTCTCTATCATGTAATATTATCTGTCACAGTATTTCTAGTGGATTTATTAGATTGCAAGATTTACGACAGTAGTTGGCCGGGTCCTGCACTGTTGAGGTTTATTTGACAAAAGTGTTAATATGTCATGGAAGGGCTGGTTCGGAGTACGGTTCTGTACGTTTGAAAGAGAGGAATTATAGTACCTTGGTCGAATTAATTGGACCACCCAAAGGGGTCGCGCGACGAGCCGGAAGTTGCCATGTAACGCCCCAGCCGGATATTTAAAAAAATCGATCACAAAATAAAAATAAAAAAAATCTTCGGGAAAACACCCCGTATAGACTTTCGTAGGCCGAAAATTTCGTCCGTTTTGCTCTATCTGGCACCGGTATTGAGCTTTGAGATTTGCGACACTCAAGAGGAGTACAGTGTGTTTCTAACGTAATTTTTTGACCGTAAATCAAAAACAGTGCCAGATAGAGCAAAACGCACTTAATTTTCGTTCTATGGGGGTTAAATATGGGGCCTTTGCCTAGGAATAATTTGTGTTCATGTGTGATCGGAAATGTTTTTTAAAAGGGGGCCAAAATTGGGTTTCT
Source organism: Odontothrips loti (assembly GCA_038380765.1). Lineage (NCBI taxonomy): Eukaryota > Metazoa > Arthropoda > Insecta > Thysanoptera > Thripidae > Odontothrips > Odontothrips loti. The sequence goes on along the minus strand of CM076249.1, from coordinate 2,722,789 downwards.
GGCTCTTCTCTGGTTGCCTGGTGCCCTGGACGGCCCCGGTAACGGAACAAAATATTGATTGTTCTTCAATGAATTTTGAAAGAATACCAATATTTTTAAAAAAAGTATTCAGCGCCATTAAAATTTTCCCCTGAAGGTAGGCAGCCCGTAAAGCTTCGCCTCTCCCTTTCTCGCTCTCGGTTCAATTTTACGGCCCTATGCGGCTGGCAGGCGCCGCTTTCGAACCAGCCTCTACTTCGAGAGTGAAATTGCGGGCAACCTAAATTTTTTAGCACCAGAAGTACCTTATACCTTGAGAGAGGATTGAAAGCTGAATCGAACAAACCCCTAACCGAAATTGTCAAATAAATCGCCAGTTGCGTCTTCCTGGCCTGGAGGGATAAGCTACTGCTCTCTTGGGTCGGCGGCGAGTTGCCGCTATTCATATCGTCAGCCGGAGTTACCGCTCTCTTGCTTGAGCCCGTCGATACGCAGGCTCCTCACTCCATCGCATACGCCACGTTTGAAGTAACGAGGCGCCGCGCATGCGCTGTGGAGATCAGCACGTGTATTTCTTTCCGTATTCTTACTGACCATGGTGGCGTCGGAATGGACTATTTTGACCTTTCATGCACGGTTGGCGGAACCATGTAGTGATGGTATGCCACGACGTTATGGTGTACGCTTACCTAGTGCCTAAATTATTTTTATTATTTTATGCACTCATAGTCAACGCAATGGCAGGCCCCACGTTAAAAGGTGAGCCCGAGTCAGAATGAGTTGGGAAGTGATGTGATGTGATGTGTACCTTCCATTCAAGCATACTGTCGGACTTACGAAGTAGTGCATGAGGAAGGCAGTACTACTTTTCGCCTACCTAGTTTCATATAACGGAACAGGTAAACCCAACGTCTACTTTAGCCCCCGACCCCACAACTGACTATAACCACCAATTGGAATTTTTTTAATCACTTTAAGGTGTTAGGTGAATCCAACCAGTACAAAAGGAATTATGGAGGACCGACATGTAGACTATTCTGAGATAGAGCTTTCACTATCTGACAAATTCAACGGAGGTTTTAAAACATTTATGGACAAGTTGTGTCGGTGTGGTGAGAGTGGTTCGATCGAAATTTGGCTTAAAACAATGGGTGACAAAATTGTGTGTCCTTTAGATTGGTAAAATATATTTCCGAAAACGTGTGAAAGACAAATGGGTAGTGTGGTAATACCGTATTGTATATCACGTTGCTTGCGGCAGCGTTTTTCGACCGTATTGTATATCACGTTGCTTGCGGCAGCGTTTTTCGACCGTATTGTATATCACGTTGCTTGCGGCAGCGTTTCTCGAGGTTTACCCGAGGGGTAGATCACGTCTGTAGTCCCCTGGACACGCCCCCTATAGTATAATACTGGCCTGTTATACCGTAAAACATGCTTTTTACAGCCTACCGCTATAATAACGGTACATCTGTATTAGGTAAAGTAGCACAAAAATTTGACCCTCTAATACCAGATACAACTGTAGTACCATGTTTACACTCTCAAAAAAAAAAAAATGCTTGATCCAAAGCAATTTTTAGGCTTAGCACGTTAACTGCGGAGCTGTTTTTGGTTAAGTGATCGAGAAACGCAAGAAGTAATAAAATCGCCCCTGCAAGGCAGGAAAATTAAAAAGAAGGCAATCTGAGTACAGTTCTGCGTTGGGTACAGTGCGCACAACACATTTTTTGTTGTTGTAAATTTGGATGAATATCTTGTGTTTGCTGCTGCCTTTTCAAGCTACTGGCTAAGTGTTTTTTGTTGTTTTTTGTGTGCGACACAAATTGTGGTCACGTTGCATATCAGGACAGGCACCCCTCTGCCCACGAGGTCACTCCGCTGGCAACGTGGTTACAAGTAACGCTTCCCATGTCACAGGGTCGAGTTATCTTGGACTCGCGCAGCAACAACCAATGGAAAGAGAACGCGATCGTCATGAAGTTTCCCAGAAATGGCTGCACCGTTGCTTTGAATAACATACCTAATATAATGCAGGTGTTTTATCACCGAAATCATGAACTGCGGAAAAACTGCTCTGTGCCCCCGGTAAGCATAAAGAAATCTGGTCGGGTCTTATGAAAGAGAATAAATGCGGCCACACTGTTTCCACTCTCCAAGGGTCTGTAACTCCTCAAGTTTCAGTGCCATGTATATATTTTTTGGAGAATACTTGAGGAACACCTAACGATATTCTTCGGAATATTTATAAATTTGAGAAAAAAAGTAGCAGTTTTTGGCTATCTTGACCCTTTTAAGTAATATTCCGGAGAACTTTTCCTCAGAATACCTAGAGAACACCTTCGGAATACCTAAGTGGTATACCAAGAATACTGAACACTCTAAAAAGTACGCCTACTTTTGTGCACTTGGGTGAAGCAACGCCACCTCAGAGAACCCTGGGTGCGCAAATTCAGAATTTATGAGTCGGGAAATTTAGGGACCCAGTGGGTGTTGAAAACAACCCAGATGGTTGTCGTAAAATGATATAGTAGGTGACCAAAGTTCGCCACATGGGTGCACGGGTTCCACCCCACACTCTGGGTATGAGGGGACGCACCGTCGACCCAACGCAAAAGCGGTCACTGGGTGTGCACTGATCACTCCGCATACCCAACTATGCAAAACTGCTCTCCGGTCACTCAAAAGTCAGTTTCAACCTCACAACCTCTCTCCTTCGCCCCCTCGCCCTCCGCCTTCTTTTCTTACCTATCGCCCTTACTCAAACGGCCTAAGCGTAAAATTAAATAAGAAAAGCAGGCCGATACCGCGACCATCTCAGATTCTCGTGAATCTTTGGTGTTAGGTTGCCCCTCTTGGTAGGAGGTCCCAACCCAAATTTCAGATCTTGGGAAAAATTCTGCCTGAGATAAAGCGTTTTTTTAGTTACAGGACCCCCTCGAAACCTTCCATTGCATTCAATTTGGGTATTTCTTATAACTCGGCTAGTTTTAGTGGGATTTGAGTGCGGTTTGAAATTTCTGGACCCAAAAGGTCTAAGGAACACGATCCAATTCCTCAGATCTTACATTCCGGTACTTTTTTAACCGTAACTTTGGAAATATCTCGAAAAGTGACCGAAAAAGTCCCAAATCTTAGGGTTTTGGTAAAAAAAATAAAAATTGTTGGCCGTAGATTTGGTTTGCTCGTCCGCATAATCCAAAAATAACATTCCCAGGTCTGCACGGCTTACCATTTCGGAGATGTGCCGTTTTGAAGTTACTAGTACTTTCTAAACTCTTACAAAAAGTGAGATTTGTACCTCAGGATTGTTTTCCAACGTATCTGGTGTGTACACAAGAGCGAGACGTGACATTTTCGTCGACTTCAGCTGTTCTCGCTAGTGAATGGGATCATTTATTTAGTACATTCACGATTTTGGCCCCTAAACGGCGCCTGTTGCGTAGGCAACCTCAACTACTGCATGCATGCATGCGTGTTGCGCGGGCTGGCCTACCCTGGTACTTGCAGCAAACCAAACCAGCAAACCCTTCACCATTGGAGTTAACTAGGAAGAAGCAAGCTTCAGGTGCTGAGCCATATACTCAAATTTCATATTTTGATGAATTTGCTGCGTCTGGTTGGATGTTGTTTTTATGGTTTTGTTGTTGGGGGATTTTCCGGTATGTCTTTTGTCAGAGCTACGGTTGTTGCGTTTGGTTTACCGTATAGTGGGTGCTTTCGTGGTTCTCATCCTACCACCTACCCTAACCTAAAAGATCCCAACCTATCCATACCTAACCTATCCTAAACTGACCAAACCTAACCTAATCTATCCTAACCTAACCTACTCTAACCTAATCTATCCTAACCTAACCTATCCTAACCCATCCTAACCTAACCTACCCACCCCTACACGTCGCATCACACATCGCCGCTGGGTTGATTTTGCGCAACCATCCTGGTTGTTGTCATTATTGCTAGGGGTTCGTTTGGTGATCACGATCACGATATCGCTAGGTTGTTTCCGGTCTGCATCCCTTTGTCAAAGAAAGGCGGTTGTTGCTTTGGCCTGTTCGCTTCAGCGGGAGGGAAATGAGGCGGCCCGTAGTGCTGAGTGTGCGAGTGAGACAGAAGGTGCTGCAAAGACAGTACTGTCGACGTCGGGCCAACCTCCGAGGGTGATGAGAGCGGCTCCCTGACCACATGCCGCAAGCTGGAGCCGGCTGGGCATATTCTGTATGTTTGTGATCCGTAGCGCAGAGGCAGCGCGCGCCTGCTTCGAGATGCATGGATTCGTGGTTCGACTCCCGACGGCGCTTTCAGTTTTGTTTGGCCGACCTCGGATTTACGGACGGTCTTCGGACGAGAAATTAAACGGCGGGCCCTTTGCAGCACTGACGTCACAAAACCCCTTTGAGATAGGCGAACCCGCTGCCCTCAGAAGACCCGAGTCCAGCCGAGCCCTACTGCGTGGCCAAGCCCAGCACAGAGCCAAGCCGAGCCGAGCCGAGTCGTGCAGGCAGGGGTGACGCCTCAGACCGAGCTGGCAGACGCTGCGCCGCCGTCGGGCCCGCTTCCTTCTTGTCGCACAGTGACTATCTGCCTCTCTCGCACGCCCCGCACCAACCGCCCCGCCACCCCGCCGCCGCTGCCTCTCTCGAACAGCCGGCGGTCCCGTTTCTTTCTTTTCGCACACTCTGTCTCTTTCGCACGGAGCTGCATGACTAAAAGTTCACGCGACTTCTCTTTCTCGCCCCAATCCGCTGTGGTGGGAGCGAAAGAGAAGGAGGCCACGCGTCTCGAACGCGGCGGTCGGCCTCAGCCTGGAAGGTAGGCTTGTGTCCATTTGCGGAAAGCAGCGGTGCGTCGCGGGCTTGCCTGCTTCCAGGCGGCCCCACTCGCGTCGCCGTGGCCCGCTGTCGGCGCGGTGCGGCACGGCAACCCAGCGGAAGCTTCGCTAAGAAGCTGTTGAAGATGACGTTGGGATGGTATTGGCTCAGCAAAAATCACAGAAGGGGAGTTTTTTTTTCCCCCTCGTGGTAATAGGAAAGACCCTTTTAGCCCGTCCCGACCCGTTTCTTTAGAAACGGCAGGAGCCGGGCTCATAGTCTGATGCCGACTGTTTGTTCGTTCGGGCGGACGTGTACGCCGACTTATCGTTCACAGAAAAACTTCAAATTTGGAGGATAAACTCCTTTCTTAACTTAGAACCACGTACGGTGGCAACAATGTTCGATTTATATCGCATTTTTGATTAATGAAAATATGTCTCTTTATGTTTTTTGAGGTTAGGGGTTGGCCGCTGCGCGCACAGGGCCGGGCTCAGGTTAACGATTTTAATCGTCACAAATACATCTGCTATCGGGCACTTCTAACGAGACTTAAGGCGGGAGGCCGAAGGCCCCCGCAAACACCGCCGGCAGGCCAAGCTGGCCAAGTCCCCCTGTCGAACCGAGGTACCGGTGGAGCGCAGCGGAACTGGCACCAAGGTTGACGGAAGGGGCGGGCCAGCTTGTTAATTTCCACGCTATATGTCTAACCGGTTTCCAAATATCGTGCGGAAAGGCAGGGAGACAAAAACATTTTTTTATCACCACCCGAAAGGCTTCCCTGTCGCTGAGCCAACGAATTAATCAAGAAGTCTTCGAAAAATAATGAGTTTCCAGCATCTGCGCCACAAAGATTCCTTTCTATAGACAAAAACAAAAAAAAACTTCGGGTTTGTCTTTGCTGCCAGCTCTCTTTTGGTCTGCAGGGTATATACAGCTTTACAAATGAGTCCTTATCATGGTCCTTCCCCAACATCCCCGCACTGCCTTACGGCGAATACCGCTTCCGGATGATCGTTCAGAGGTACTCGGACATCGTCGGTTGTGCCGTCGCCGAGTGCCACATGATTCCAAAGCTGTAGGTAAGCAATTCTGACATGAGGAGCGTAACTGCGTGACTAAACGCTTACTTTACAGAGGCGCAATCTAATAAGGGATGTAGCAGCAAAGAGAAACTCAGTGTGAGGGGCGCGAACGCAGTCGTTTTCAGTCCAATAAGAACGGTTTAGGATCGTGTAAAAAGTCGATTCCCTGAAACAGCCGATTCTGGGCGAACCATCTGATAGAGTTAAATGTCGCATTAAAACGGCGTAATTTACTGAGCCAGGGCAGATGGAACTCACAGACTCTTTTTTAAATTCCGTTTCCAGTTTAGATCGTTCCCGCGCATTCCCTGCTGGGCAGAGAATATTTCAACTAAGACGCAACGGGGTCGAAGATAATGTCACAAAGTGGGCCGATCTCGTAAAGAATTTTGCAGCCTTTTTACTCTGGGAACTCAGGTTGGGTTAGCAGCTAGCGGTAGCGCAGCAGTCCGCCCGAGCAGCACCTCGCCTTGCCCATCCACGCGCAGACCAATACGGGGAATGCTCGCAATCCGTGTCGACTCCGTTGTGACGGCGGAGGCATGAACACTAAACTTGTGTGATGTCTGTGTGATGTCACTGCACTCTTAATTCTGAATACTGAAACAAGGCTCAAATATTTCCAGGAAGTATAGGGTATTCTCACTTTCATTGCGAGCCTCGAATGCTTCATCCAAGTATCCTATGCGTAAAGCAACATGTGGGATATCCTTGAGAGAAGGCTAGAATGCCAACAAGAACATTTTCCAAGAATACTCCGTATCAAAATATAATTCGGCCAAGTATTCTGAATTAAGGGTGTGGAGGCTTGAGATACGGCAGACCAAACTTACCGTTGCCGAGGGGCGGGCAGGGAGGCGAACGAAACTATAACCCTCCCTCATGTCGGCACACCCTGGGCGGGGTGAGAGCATTGAAGTTTTAATTTTTATTTCATTTCTTAATTTGAATTTTAAGGAAGAATGGGAAGAAGTGACTAAAGTATTTGCATTCAGAGACAAAGCGACATTATTATTCCACAAAAACTTGTATTTTGACTGAATCGAGATTTGATTTTTTGTTTAGTTTTGAAATCGACTATTTCTGCGCTGATTGGCTTTCTAGTATGCGAAGGATGAACCACGAAGCGTGGCCACAAAAGCTTTGATCTTTCAAAATTCGTCCTTATAAATTCCCTATGAATTCAGTCATCTACCTCTACGGAGACCATTGACTGGTCTCCACAATGCCGAAGTGCCTTTACTCAGCTGCAGCCATCTTCTCGTAATCGGTCCTGGATATTTCCTCAAGAATGGCCTTAAGGAAATAACTTAGAGCTGCAGTTGCAATTTTCCTAATGGGTGTATTTCCAACAATGGGGTTACTCACTTGGTCAAAAAGCATACACCTGATTTTGATTTTGTTGATTATGTTGATTTAGTCGTGATTTAGCATATTTAGTTGATTTAGTGGTGATTTAGTTGATTTAGTGGGAGATTTAGTTGATTTACTTGATTTGGTGGTGATTAAGTTGATTTAGTGGTGATTTGGTTGATAGAGTGGCGACATTAGTTTTAGAGGGGTTTAGTCAATTATTTGAAGTCAAAATTATGACTATTACCTACGCCTGGCCAGCTCTTTTCGCGCACCTGTATACATTGGGTTAGTGCGGACGCTAGTGGCACAAAACCAGCCTAAATGTGCACTAAGGAACAAGAACAATTTTTTGACGGATTCCTGTAGTTTGAAACACGCTCTTTACAACCAGGTAAGAAGCCACGCGAAATATTTAGGTATTCATGCCGGAATGTATCAGGGGTGATTCATATCTCGGGAACTAGAACATCATTGTAATCGACATCAATTAGATAGTAAACGACCAAACTTTTAACCTTCCATCTGAAAAAATTGCAAGGTACACAGCCAACACTGTTTTCATTTAACAAATTCAAGATTTCCACAAAATAGTCCCAACATGAGATACCGTTTTAATTTTATAAGGAGATGCTCCATTTCATTGTCTTTCCGGTGGTGCCTTTGGATTAGCTTTAATTGCATTGGTTCTCGAGCTACAACGATCTACTTAGTGCAAGGCGACTGCCGATAGGCCCGGGCGGCATATTGCCATACCCTACATGAGAAAAAACCACACAGCCCAATGGCGCCCTCTGATTGGCTGCGGAGTTCAGTATGGCAAATCGCGCGGCCTGGGGCTCATGATGGTGGCGTGGCATGTTATTTTTATTGAAATGAGAATCTATTCTGTCTGAAATTGGTAGAGAGCAGAGCAGAGCAGGAAGATTAGATTTTACAGATATTTTTCAGCAAATAAATTATATGATTAGATTTTTCAACATCCCTAATTATGTAACTTTAGGAGGGATTCTACGAACATTTAAATTATAGTATGTATGTTGTGAACTCATGATGGAACTGCAACACACATCTATGTTCACAAAACTCTGGGGCGTCAGATATTTTAAGAAAATTTCATGGAGTGATATCTTGAACATGTTCCTTGCGACAAAGTTCTAATAAAATAAACTTGACCTAGAATGCATTGAATTAATTTTAACACAGAAAATTATGGAGAAAAATTTGGGTTCTAATGTGTGTGCATTAAAAATAATATGACAACACAAATGTAAGGACCAAAAATTTGTCTTTGGTTGAAGGCGTTCTCCAAAGATTCTAGTGACATCATTTAATTTTTAATTTCCTCCCTAATATTCGTCTTACCATGCTGCTGAAATTTTTGCTTGCTTCCCCAATATATTATTTATATAACTGCAAGCTTAATTATTCAACCCTGGCTTCTGTTACCTGTCAGTTTTTTTTTTCTGAATCAGTCACGATTCACAAAATAATGTACTATCGTAAATCTTGCAAGCTAATAAATTAGCCAGAAATACTGTGACAGATAATATGACAGCCATATGTAGTTGCAATGCATATTTTAAAATGATAGAGAGTCCAAGGATCTGCTATTTTATAATAGAATTAGTAAGGCATAATAAAAATGTATTTCTCCCATCTAAACGTCAAGTTTATGTCAGTTAAGTTGTAAAAGTAGTTATTAGAACATGTTTCACATGAATATTCTCATAGCCATCCAAATGACACATCCCTGAGTCTCAGGCTGCGCGATTTTCCATACTGGACTTGGCAGCCAATCCGAGGGCGCCATTGGGCTGTGTGGTTTTTCTCATGTAGGGTATGGCAATATGCGCCCGGACGGCGTGGGGCTTGGCCGCTGGGCCCTGTAAGCGCCCGGCCTACAGCATAGGCGGCGGGCGGCCAGGGGTTCCGCGCGCAGTTCTAAGCCCATTCCTGGGCTGGGGAAACGGTTTACAAGGAAAGGACTAATAGAAAGTTGAAAGTATCCCCTTCCATCGGAGATAAGAAGCCAGGTCAAATGAATAAGCGTTCGTATACAATACCGCTCGGTGAATATTTACAGATTGAAAACATGACCAGAAGCTTTAGATTGTTATTTTTCGAGTAAAAACTTAGTTCAATTTTATTATTTTGTCACATATCTGGGTATTTGATCATAAAATACCCGTGTGTATGTTTACGTGCAATAATCTTTGACTTATTTAGGTTTTGAAAGTTGCAATAACTTCCCAAGGTAATATAACGATCTCCTGCTCAGTACCTAACAGATTTAGATGGTGGGTGTAAGCGAGGCGATTGTAGTGTACCGGGTGTCCAGGCTAATACACTGCAGTCGGATGGGTGGCCTACCCGTGACTCTGCAGGCGCAACGATGCAGGCGGCTCCCGGCGGGAGACAGCGAGCGTGACGAGTCGAGCTACGGCCAGCCGAGACCAGCACGAGAGCCGGGCGAGCCGAGCGGCTGGAAGTGCGCACAGCCTCCCCTCCTCACACCATCCAACTCCTCTGCCAGCGCCGCTTTGCGTCGTCTGCTCCTGGCGCCTGGCTACGGCTGCCGAACAGGGGCTGAAATTGGCCCGTCCGTCTCAAATTTTGAAATATCTTAACGAACTTGTCGTAATTAGGGTGATGTCGGTCCGCAGAGCGCTCGGCATAAACTCTGCTAGCCTGACGCCCTTTCCCTCGCGCCTCGCCTTAAATCATAACCATTTCTGCCATTTCTTCGTTTGTCAACACGTGCGGCTGCGCTCCCTCTGCCATGGTTGAGGTTGACAGTCAACACTGATGTCTGCTACCTCTTTAGCGTTTCGGTTTCGATACGCAAATGTTGTCTCCCGCTGTCTCCCCGCCGGGAGCCGCCTACATCGTCGCCCCTGCAGAGTCAAGGGTAGACCACCCATCCGACTGCAGTGTATTAGCCTGGACACCCGGTATTTTAAGCAGGGTCGGTTCCGCTCTTTAAGTTAAAAAAACTGCTTTTGTAGCAGTTTTTCTATTTGTTCTTGCTCCTGCCCAAGAAGGCCTTGTTTTGACAACTAGCACGTGCAGCAGCACCTGGGGTCTATTTCGCCATCTTGACTAGGGTCGTGGGGTGATTTTAGAAGGGGTCGGTCGCCATGTTCAAGTTTGATACGGTTTGATTGAGAAGTTTGCCCTCCCGTTCCAGTTCCTGCACAACATGGCCCAGTTTTGCCAACCGGTACCTGCAGCAGCACCTGGGGTCCTTTTCGGCATTGTAATTGGAGTTCTGAGTGTATTGTAAGCGGGGTCGGTTCCGATCTTTTAGCTCAAAATACAGCTTGTTTAGCAGTTTTTGAGCCCGAGCGGAGCGAGGAGCTCTCTGCATCAGCGGGGGTGAAGTGCTCCGCCCCGTTACCGCGCAGGTTGCATAGTTGCCAGGGGCTCTGACGTCAGCCAAGCAAAAGCTGTAGGGCCACAACAACAATCCGAAATCCTTGACTTTTTACGATCGACTTTACCTGTACAACTGCACTTTATTTCAGTCTTTTATGTTAACTCGTACTGAAGCACACCCCACAAAATAACGTGAAACGTGACTCGAGCTTTGTAATGAAAGTTCCCATTCTCCAGTTTTGTCAAAACCCGACCGTTAGGTTGGCAGCGGCAAGTGTTCCGGGGGTTGCGGGGGCTGGTGGGGACCCCTGGGTGCGCGCCGCGAACCTCGGTTTGAATGCCTCGCAGATGTGGCCCGCTGCCACCCACGCCTTATGACTCCTTCATCAATACCGCAGCGTTAAAAAATTGTGAAATAAAGACAAAAACATAAGACTGAATGTATATATTTATAATTCCATTCACACATATGACAGGGATACAGTATAAGTCGTGCAAGTGGAAATGGTGGAGGGTGGTGCATCACAAAAGCACACAGGGATATACACTGCAATGGAGAAAACAAACACTGTCGCCACATAAAAACAACAGATTTCTTACACAGAACATTGCTAAGCCCTTTTTTTTTTTGCTCACTAAATCACTATAAATCTATAAATCCGATTGTTTTAATTTTTGTTCAGTCACTCAAATAAACAAAACAAATCTGTCTCACTGTCATTCAGCTGTCATTGTAAATCTGTCATCATAGGGGCGCTACCGTCGCCGCCAAGTGCACACAGGTCACTCTGTCTACTGGTCTACACTGAACCAAAGTGTAATCATGCGCCACAAATTTTTGCAAATCTTTAAATCCGATTTTTTCAATCCGTTTTTGGTCAGTCAATTAAACGAAGCAAACATGTCACATTGTCACTGTAAACATGGAGCGCCACCGTCGCGACCTATCGCAAATGACGTCACTTTGAATCAAAATCATCACACTGCCCCATTGCCCCGGTCTCATTCTGCTCCATGTGCTGAGGGGTACAACAACGCCTGGCGGACTGTTACGTGGTTCCATCGCGTTTCCACTAACAAAGCCGAGGCCGGCCAGTGTTTCTTTGACGACCGCCGCACTTTTAGAAATGGGTGGATGGAAGTGCGCCGTTTCGAATTGTGTCAGCACCAGGAAGAATCGTCAGCTGAGATTTCATCGAATTCCCCTGGACCACAGGTACGACTTGTTTGACTGCACTTCGATCTGCAATGCTACCACGTGTGTCATAGGCAATAGAATAATTTAGAAATACAAAGTCTGAAACACTTAACATTTTCTACTCGGACAGAGCTTGTAGTTATTCATTGACTGAATTTTTTGAGGAACGAATTAAGCTATGGTGTCCTTCACAGGTGCCAGGCATGGATTGACTTCTGTGGGAATCCTAAGCTCAATGGGCTCACCCCCAAGGAGCTGCACGCCCACTGTGTGTGCTCTGTCCATTTTCTGGACACAGACTATAACAGCGCCAGGAAGACAAGTTTACTGCATCATGTTTGCCCTACCATCGGTGAGTCTCTGTTTAGATAACGACCCACAATTTGAACAACATAAGTGCGTCTTCACTCCCTTTTTTCCCCCTGTGTTTTAGTAATTCCGGTAACGCCAGTGCCTGCTGGGCCTACGGCTGCCCCTCATGGTGGTGATGCTGGCCACGTCAGTGCAGCGCCTGCAGCGCCTGCTGCTGCTGCCGCTGCCCGTCCTGGAGGCCATGTGGGCCACGTGGGTGTGGTGTGTGCGGTGCCGGCCGCAGCCCCTCCTGGTGGTGACGCGGACCACGTGGCAGGTGGTGCCGCACAAGACGAGGACGACCCGGACGATCCTGATGACGAAGGAGGTAGGTGTTTGGCTTGCGTTGTGTACTGCTGGTTCAAAGCTTGTAGAAAAAAAAATCAGATTATGCCTTATTAGTACGAATCAAAAATAGCTAAAAATTATTGAGAGGGGAACGGGTAACTGAACTTTTATCCAAAGCTTTAAATATTTTCGAGGTTTTCAAATATCCCATGTATGAAAAGTTTTGAAAATGGTGCGACCTATGTACCCGGTTCTCCTGTTTCCAAGTTAACAGCCATGGCTCTGTATGCATTGCAATTATGTTCAGAATGGACCCCTGAGTGCCCGAGTGTATTACAAAAGTGAAAATGTTTTTTCTCGAGCTAGTGTTTGAACCTTGGCACTCCAGTGTTGCCCATGGGTTTTCCAATGCCACATTAAATGCCTCTCTTTTATTTCTTAAGAAAGGGCGACATTTACACTGATACTGCTATGAATTCTAACAGTGCAAAGCTAACCATCTTTCGAACTTACAGGTTCTGCTGCAATGGAGCAACAGCATGACCATTCTGCCAGCAGTTCTGGCCTTCTTGGCGTTGTGGCTGACCATGACTATTGTCCTCCAGTAGCCATGAAGGATCATGACTATGACCATCTTGTGGCAACAAAACCTTCTGAAGCAGGTACATAGACATTCATGAACTATCTGTAAAAAAAATCAAATACTATTAGAGCTCAGTTATGATATTGACAGGGCCAAAACAATATTTATAAAACTAGAAGAAATAGTGTTCTCTTCAATTTAATTTATAAGAGTAGTTGAAAAGGCAGATATTTAACAGTTAGATTTAACCCTTTCACTTTTTGAAACTTATTTATTGGTCAAACCTCAATATAATTTTTTTTTCTAGACTCTGCATTTTCTGATCGTCTGGGAGAATTTTCTAACGAGTTCTTGGCAGACAACACCATGGACTTCTCTGATCTCTCTGAAGGTAAGATTTTCAACCTTTTGTAACAACATTTATGAGGGAAAAATACCTAAAACAGTATTTAAAACTTAAAACTTTATCCATAAGCATTGATAGTAATCTGAGCTGTACCTCTTATTTCCAGGTCCTTGTGCCAGCCTTGCACCATCCTGTGCCTCCTCCCCTGTGCCACGGCAGGGAAGTCCCGTGCCGCCTCCTAGTCCGGCTGGTCCTGGTCGCGGTCCTGTCGGCCCCGTCGTCAGGAGGGGTGTCAACCGGCGCAAGGAGCTGCCACAGGCGCCTCGGGTTCCGAGGAAGGCGAGGACTCCTCTCATTGACCACCTCCTTGAGTGTGTGAGGCTGCACAAGAGAGAAGCTCAACAACAACGCAACAACTACTTGAAGAAGTGCGAGGAGGTGCGCAGGCTGAAGCAGCAGCAGCTGAAGAAGGCCGAGGAGGCCGTGCACATCCTCCAAGACAGCGTCAGCCCGCGCTTCTTCAAGTGGTTGCAGGCTGAAGTCCGCAACTTCCGGCGGAAACCTCAAGGCAGGCGGTGGACGAAGGAGGAGCTCGCCGACTTCGACGCCGTCCGTCAGCGGGGACCTGGGGCGTTTGTGGCGCTGCCTAACGTCAAGCCCACAAGGAAGACGTTGAGGGACGCTCGGGCCAAGCTTGAGATCAAGCCGGGCATCAACCCCCACATCCAAGCCATGCTGGCGAAGAAGGTGCAGCAGATGCCGCCGGAGGACCGCATCTGCTTCTCCGTCTTCGACGAGATGTCTCTGCGCCTCTTCCTGCAGCTGCAGCAGAAGCATGGCTTGGTGGCGGGGTTCGTGGACCTGGGGTCCTTCGGGCGGCGGCCGCAGCTGGCGGAGGAGGTACTCGTGGCCATGGTGCGAAGCATCTACGGCACGTGGAAGCTGCCGCTCGCATACTGGCTGACGGACAAGAAGCTGCTGGCCGGGGACTTCGCCATGATCTTCGAGGAGGCCAACACCGCCCTCCTGGAGGTCGGCCTGGATCTGAGAGCCCAGGTGACAGATGGGCTCCAGAAGAACTTGGCTGCCGAACACATGTTAGGGGCGTCGTACGCGAGGCCGTGGTACTTCCTCAATGGCAAGAAGATCATCACCCTCGTCGACGTGCCCCACATGGCGAAGTCCCTGCGCAACGCCGTCCTGCAGTACATCCTCCAGCGGCCGGACGGGACACTCATCGACGTCAAGTACATCCGGGCCTTCGTGCTGGCGGACCTGGAGGCGCAGCCCAGGATGGCGCCGAGGGTGGGGAAGCGCCACATCTACCCCAGCAACTTCGACAAGATGAGTGTCCCTCTGGCCATGCATGCAGCTGCTGTCCCCCGACGTCGGCGCCGGTGTCATGACCCACTCCGTACTTGGCGCCCTTCCACTGGAGGCCATGGCGACAGGGAAGTTCTGCGAAGAGATCAACACCTTCTTCCAGTCCTTCCAGGGCGTCAAGTACGTCGAGGACCCGGAGCCAGGCGAGGTCCGCATCGCTGTCAGTTCGAACAGCCCCCACATGGAACTGTGGGACAAGATGCTGGAGGAGATGGCCGGCTGGGAGTTTCTTGGCTCTGTCCGGGTTTAAGTCATCCGGAACTGGAGGATGACAATCGTCGGGTACAAGGAGCTGTACTCCGACCTTTGTATCCCGGACCCCGTCAACCCCTCCAAGAAACTGCTGCCATATTTCCCAGTCGGCCATGTGAACCAGGACTGCCAGGAGAACCTGTTCGCCGGCATGCGTTGGAACGGGGGCCACCGCATGAATCCGTCGGCAGCTGACATCCCCTCGGCCTTCCTGCGGTCCTTCGTGAAGAACCTCACCACAACATCAAAGAAGAAGAACTGCCTTGATGATGAGGCAGTTAATCTCTTTGATTTTGAGGAGCTTCTGAAGGCACTGCCGGAGGCCGAGGACCTGGCCGAGGACCTACCTGATGCCCAACACAGCGCCGAAATGGTTCAAGAGGCTGACGTTGAGGAAGAAGAAGAAGAAGATCTAGATCTGCAGCCCAGCGTCTCCAGTGAAGAGCCAGATCGGGTTACCCAGTGGCTGAGCAGCACCGCCAGCTCCAAGGCTGCTGCTCCCATTGTGAGTAAGTTCCGCGCCAAGCTGGACTGCGCTGACTGCAGATCAATCCTGGAGTCAGAAGGAGAATTTCCCCTCCACCTCCACCACACCATGGCAGCTCATCCAGGCACTGCCAATGCACCACTGCCATCTGGTTGCGTGGCAGATGTCATGAAAGGCATTTATCAGAAGAGCCTACCACAGCTGGAAAGTGTGCTACACGAGGGTGCCATTGTGTTGAAACTCAACAGGTTGATAAACCGCTCACCTGAAGTCCAACACTTCCAGTTGTGTGAGCTGCACAATGGTGTTGAGGGG
This sequence comes from Odontothrips loti, assembly GCA_038380765.1. Lineage (NCBI taxonomy): Eukaryota > Metazoa > Arthropoda > Insecta > Thysanoptera > Thripidae > Odontothrips > Odontothrips loti. The sequence continues at coordinate 2,706,980 of CM076249.1, read as the reverse complement.
AAACAGCTCCTAGAAACTCTTGGCATTGCTGCACTTGAAGATTTCTTGAGGCAGAAGGTGAAGAGAATTCTCGACGCCAAGAAGAAATCAAGTGAGGAACAGCAGGCCAAGAGAAGCACAAAGTTGCAGCGGGTCTCCCACCTGTGACCAAAGACATTACGTTATTATTTTGCAGTGTGGCGGTACTTGGTAGGCTGGGAAGTAATGCGCGGGATGTTTTGGCGATGAAACCCGGTAACCAGTACCGCAGAACTCTTCCAGAGACATTGCCAGCTAATTTCTTTGATTTATTTATTATTTCTGATTGTAAATATTGTAACTATTGTAACTATTGTAAATATTGTAAATATTGTAAATATTGTAAATATTGTAAATATTGTAAATATTGTAAATATTGTAAATATTGTAAATATTGTAAATATTGTAAATATTGTAAATATTGTAAATATTGTAAATATTGTAAATATTGTAAATATTGTAAATATTGTAAATATTGTAAATATTGTAAATATTGTAAATATTGTAAATATTGTAAATATTGTAAATATTGTAAATATTGTAAATATTGTAAATATTGTAAATATTGTAAATATTGTAAATATTGTAAATATTGTAAATATTGTAAATATTGTAAATATTGTAATATTGTAAATATTGTAAATATTGTAAATATTGTAAATATTGTAAATATTGTAAATATTGTAAATATTGTAAATATTGTAAATATTGTAAATATTGTAAATATTGTAAATATTGTAAATATTGTAAATATTGTAAATATTGTAAATATTGTAAATATTGTAAATATTGTAAATATTGTAAATATTGTAAATATTGTAAATATTGTAAATATTGTAAATATTGTAAATATTGTAAATATTGTAAATATCTTTGTAAATAACATTGTCAAACAAAGTTCTAAGAACCAGTCTGCAACTTGTGTCGAGTTCGCCCTGTTCCGTCCACAATACTTTCGATCCACAATAAATTTGTATTATTATTAATTATTTAACGGGAAATAAGTTCTGCTTTTTGGTGAATATTAATCGCCGATGTGTGAAGAGAATGTTGAGAATAATAATAACATAATTAAAACATATTTGAAAAATAAATAATTATTTAATTTGTTCTCTAAAAAACTGTCAGAAAATTGCGAAAATATTTCGCCAGTTTTTTGATATTAAACAACGCATTCCTGATTGGTCCACATTTAAAAAAACACAAGAAAATAATATTTTAAGAAATAAATATAATAATAAAGAGAAGATCTAAATAAAATGATAAGAAAATGATGACATCTATAATAATTATAATGTATATTATTTGTTTATTTATTTGGAATAAGATTTGCGTTTCCGCGAGGCTAGACCTTCCCGGAAAGGCTAGGTCCTGGACGTAAGTAACCGCATTGGACCTACTCCACGCTGCGCGGTACTTCTTGGCAGCGCACGGCGTACTCGGTATCGCTGGCCCGTCGACATTGTGAGTACCTCTCCATATGAAATCCCTCAGCTGAACTGACCGGCCTGCATTTGCGCGCGATCGACATGTTGTCTGACAGTTGCGAGGTTACTCTCTCATACCTTATCCCACGATGGCCTCGTTTTCGGAGGGACCGTGCACATATTACGTCACACCATTCTGACTCATACAATAAACGTCCTCTGTCTTCATACGATGTCACGGCTGGGCGCCTCAGGCAGGCAGCCTACTGCCTGGGCTGGTCGTACCTGACGCCAGAGACTTTGACGATCCAGTAAGTTTTAAATAGAGGGGGCAATTAAATGGCCTTTCGCCACTGCGATTTGGAAAATGATGGGTGATCTCTTCTAATGCAACACCCCTGGTGAAAACGAAGTGTTAACAGTGTGTTGTAAGTAACTCACTTTATTGTGTTCAGAGTGTGTTAGTATAACACGATATATGATGTTGAAAGTGTCTAAATTGGGACTGAAGTGTGTTAAGACTGTTAGTAACATTTATTTTGCGTTGAAAGTGTCTTCATTTTCCCAAAGTATCGTAAAAGTGTGTTAGTCCTCTGAGTGATCTCGGAAGACCCTTGGAATGTTATGTTACAAGTGCAGTAGAATCGTGTTAAAACAGTCTTCCGTCTTCGAAACTGTGTTCGGAGTGTGTTGAAAGAACACTATGCCACCGGAAAAGTGTGTTACGGTTGTGTTAAAAGACCTCTACGGACTCTAAAGTGTGTTAGTAATGTCTTCTGACAGCGGCGCTCCACCAGAAAAGTGTGTTCCGATTGTGTTAAAAGAACGCAGGAGTGTGTTAAGAGTGTGTTAGAAGCGTGTTGCCGCACCGCGCCAAAACGAACTTTGAACACACTTTTAACACACTTTCAACACAGTTTTTTCCCCCCGGATGCAATAAATTACTGTCAGGCTCGCTCTGCTGCCGTCAGCTTTCCTCGAATTACAAGGGTCATGAACTGCTGGAAAGAGACAAGGTATATACAATACGCACGCACAAACACAAACACACAGAAACAACAAAGAATACGCAGGGACACACAGATTAGAACGCAGGAGCACCAACTCACCAGCCCGCCACGCTGCCAATGAGCTAGGAAGGAACACTGAGGGTGCCGCCCATGTGTCCCCATCCCACTGCAGGCCTCGCTCGGCGGAGGAGGCTGGCAGCGCGCGCTCTCGGGCTACCGAGCCACGGCCGAGTGGGGGTGGGGGAGCGCCGGCGGCGACTGCTCGCATATCAACGACCGCAACGCACCTCACCTCTCAATAAGTTCTTGTATGGATCCAGACTCACTTCAAATCCCTAAAGATATAAATAAGTCGGCGAGTCGCGTGATACCCTTACAGGAGCCTTCAACAAATGACTCCTGTATAATTGCTTGAGGTGCATTCCTGTATCATGCTCTGCGTACCCTCTCAACCACTCTAGCGAATTCTCTCAGTGACTGCCCTGGTGAGACTATAGTCCGGGACAGTGGATGGTGCCCAGTGCCCGCCATCGCTGCACAACACTACCCTGCACTACCTTGCACTGTACCGCGGACGTGGCTATCCGTAGGAATTACTACTGACAAGATAGCGGAGACCTATTCGTAGGAATTACTACGAATAAAGTTAGACGTCTTTTTTCGAAGGCATTAATACGGGGGGGGGGGGGGGGGGGGGGGGGGTCATGACCCCCCCCCCCCGCCTGCCAGAAACGCCTGGCAGGTAGGCAACCAGCGTAACATCCCGCCTGTAAGTAGGCAAAAAGCACGGCCTGACCCCCTCCGTAAACTCAGGCCAGCTGCGTGCCTGGTTTCTGCTAAGACACTTTCAACTCGGCATAGTACGCCGAAATTGTGTTAAAACAAGGTAAGGTGATGCAGGAGTATAGTGTGTTAAGACTGTGTTGCGCTTACACACTTTCGACTCAGTATAGTACGCCGACATTGTGTTAAAATACTTTTAGATGATGCAGGAATAGTGTGTTAAGACTGCGTTGCGCTAACACACTTTCAACGCAGTATTGTACGACGGCATTGTGTTGAAAGATGGTTAGGTGAGGAGGTGATAGTGTGTAAAAACTGTGTTGCGCTAACACACTTTCGACTCAGTATTGTGCGACGACTTTGTGTTTAAAGATGGTTGTGGGTTGTTGGCGAAACCCCAAAAAGTCTTCAAATAACGAAGTTAACGATAAGTATATCGAGACGGATTCATACTTCGGTCACCGGTAAAGTTGATGCCCCCGAGTAAATCCTGTATGTTTCGTCGAAATCGGTACGGGGGGTACGGGGTTCAAATCGAGGGTCAAAGGTCAAAAATGGCCCTAACTGTTTTCTGACTTTGCGACGCTCTAGCGTGAGAACGATAGAAGATAGAAACAATTTCTTTTCTTCGGCGTAACCTTGGAATGTTCTGCACATTCCGTTCGCTGCTACTTGTGAGGTCCGACAATTCCTTACCACCTTAAACGGACCAAATTTGAAAGTCACTCGCCGAAATTTTTTTCATCATTTCAAATCTCACATCGTGGCACCGAAATAAGACTAGATATCAAAAGATAACTCAAAGCAAACCGAATGCGGGCATTTTTCAGCTCCATGACAGTACCCTCGTTTTTTCGTCAGTTGAACGGTTGCCGACATATCCGGTTTGAACTTGAACGCTGCAGCCCGCCCGCGCCGGCCCGGGCGGCAGGGCCGCAGCCGAATGGCGCGATCGCTCTCTCCCTCTGCCTGCCCGGCCGTGCGTGCGACGAGGACGGGACGAACCGCTCTCCGGAGCAGCCGCGGCACCGCCCTGCCTCCGGCCTGGCTCCGGCAAGCGGCAGAGTATCGCAGGGAATATTTATTGATTGAAGTAGTAGCAATGCTTCAAATGTACGGATGTTGGGCTCTACGGACGCACTAGACATTCACGAAGATGTCTCCGTACATTTTATATGAAATTTAATTTAATTAGGTATGGGATTTGGGTGAAAACGCACGTGGTGTCACCACATTCAATATTAAAATCGTTCTGAAATCGAAGAAGTGCACTTTTAAATGTGCTAGGTGGTTCGATTTTTCTCAGTCTTTGCCTTAACTTTAAAATTCGTACCATGTACTTTTTACTCACGCCGATTATTTAACGCCTTAGCAGGGTTTCGCTTAAACTCGAAAATGAGGGTTTCACCAACAGCCTATAAGGTGGTGCAGGAGTATAGTGTGTTAAAAGTGTGTTGCGCGCACACACACTTTCGACTCAGTATAGTACGCCGACATTGTGTTAAAAGTTGGTAAGGTGATGCGGGAGTATAGTGTGTTAAAAGTGTTTTGCGCTAACACACTTTCGACTCAGTATTGTGCGACGACAATGTGTTGAAAGATGGTTGGGTGATGCGGGAGAATAGTGCGTTAAAACTGTGTTACCGTAACACAATGTTCACACAATATTTGGTAGTGGGACCCACGGTGCGGTGGTGTCATGCGGGACCCTCGATTGCCTACCGTCCAGGCGCAGCAGAAAAGTGATTGTAAATCCTTAAGGAGACGTTTGCGACCCTAAGTGATCTATCTCAAATTGATACCCATAGGGCCCCCTGATTGAAAAAGATTTGCCTCAAAACCTGTTGCGAATGAAGTCCGAATCAGCCCGGGAGGGCTCGGGCTCCCCAGAACGAGTCCGTACGGCGCAGGGCTGCCCCAACATCAGCCCGCTCTGGGGCTTGGGCTGCCCCAGTTTAGCCCGGCGTTCTGTGGGGTAGCCTGATTCTAGCCCTATCCTGTTGGAGCGAGTCCGAATGCAGCGCGGAAGTTCGGACTGAGTCCGGATTGACCCGGAGGGAAGAACATAGCAAATGTCGGATCTGGATCGGGCCATTCGGCATACTGTGCGTTTTTTGTTTCTATTTTATTTCCTATGGTCTAACGCTTCTTGGGCTTTTAAAATAAAATATTATCGCTATCAGAAATTAGATTACATGACAGTAGGTAGAGGATGCAACGCTCGGCGCAGCGTCGAAAACCGCACAGAGATCTGTCCATTACTTTGCCTTCAACGGGGCGAAGAGGTGGTAGACTCCAACGCAGTAGCCAGCTCGAGACAGGGTACCGCACATGCCCGGTTAGCACTGTGGGTAAAGGCGATAGCTAGGAAGGGAAGGCATGATGTTTCGAGTCCGCTTGGACTCGGTCGCGTCATCGGGGCCAGTCCAAGGCTTACAACCCGAAAACAGCCCGATTCGGACACACCCAAAAACCTTGCCGATCCTGTTACATTCTGGGTGTGAATCGGACAAGCCCATCGCGGACAAGTTTAGGGGGAGCCGGAGAGCGGACTGGTTCCGGAGCAAATCTTTTGTAATCGGGCCCTACCTACCCTCAAAGTTTGTCCCAAATTACGAGACCCACCCCGTATGTCACGTAGCAAGGAGGTACATAAAACCCGTCCCATAGTAGAGGTTTGCTGTTCCGCCTGCATGGCTGACTCTGCGGGACTGCCTACCCGAGTTCGACAACGTGAAGGTAGGCAGTCCCGGTGCATGCGGGGCTCCAGCACGGAAATTTTGGGCCACCTGATGCTGAGCTGGCAGTCTTAGCGATCATTCAGTTGGTTCTCGAAAGCATAGAAATAAAAGGTACCTAAAACGGAAAAATAATAAAAAAAAATAGTAATTACGGAGATATTCCACGAAAATACTTATGATTCCGTACGCCGAATGGGGATCACTAGTATGCACCAAATTGAACTCCCATTGCTTGACACGCCATCACACTATCTTACCCGTCTCTAAGTGGGCGCAAATTATTTCTTGCGATGGGATGCGACATTTCCACGCGTTCCACAGCACGGATGTAGCGAGTGCGTATGGCCGCAAGAAGCCTTGACGCATCCCTTCCTTGCGTTGCGCCCGGCAAAGCAGCAATCGGCCTAGGCGGGTTGGCAACCCATCATAAAGGTCGGCGCTTAGGGTAGCGGCTTATCGCTGCGGAAATGTAACTGTCCCTCAGTTCGCAAGCCAGACGCGATGGGCGAGTGCATCAAGACGTGCACGCATTTTACTATTCAATCTTGGGCCGGCATGACTTTTCCGGTGAATATATCATGTACCGTCATAAAGTGTAGTATTCCGACGTGGTGTTGCATTAGAAGAGATCACCCATCATTTTCCAAACCGCAGTGGCGAAAGGCCATTTCATTGCCCCCTCTACTTAAAACTTACTGGATGGTCAAAGTCACCGGCGTCAGATATGATCAGCCCAGGCAGTAGGCTGCCTGCCTAAGGCGCACAGCCGTGACATCGTATGAAGACAGAGGACGTTAATAATATGAGTCAGAATGGTGCGACGTAAAATGTGCACGGTCCCTCCGAAAACGAGGCCATCGTGGGATAAGGTATGAGAGAGTAACCTCGCAACTGTCAGACAGTATGTCGATCTCGCGCAAATGCAGGCCGGTCAGTTCAGCTGAGGGATTTCATATGGAGAGGTACCCACAATGTCGACGGGCCAGCGATACCGAGTACGCCGTGCGCTGCCAAGAAGTACCGCGCAGCGTGGCGTAGGTCCAATGCGGTTACTTACGTCCAGGACCTAGCCTTTCCGGGAAGGTCTAGCTTCGCGGAAACGCAAATCTTATTCCAAATAAATAAATGAATAATATACATTATAATTATTATAGATGTCATCATTTTATTATCATTTTATATAGTTCTTCTCTTCATTATTATATTTATATCTTAAAATACTATTTTCTTGTGTTTTTTTTTAAATGTGGACCAATCAGGAATGCGTTGTTTAATATCAAAAAACTGGCGAAATATTTTCGCAATTTTTTGACAGTTTTTCAGAGATCACATTAATTAATAAATTATTTTTTAAATATGTTTTAATTACGTTATTATTATTCTCAATATTTTTTTCACACATCGTCGATTAATATTCACCAAAAAGCAGAACTTATTTCCCGTTAATTAATTAATAATAATACAAATTTATTGTGGATCGAAAGTATTGTGGACGAAACAGAGCCATCCCTTTGAAATTATTTTTCTAAAATGATTTTGCACGTTCAGGTTGTTTTGTTATTTCAAATGATAATTTCAAATGAATGCAAAGTATCAAAATAGAAAAAGGTTAACACGAAAACTTGGTTTGGCTTTGCAATGCTTTGCAGAAATATAACACTTTCATTACATGATACGCATGTCTTCTCAATCTCTTTCCATCTAAGTACCCAAGTGAAAATTACAAACTCGATGCCCACACAGACGAACAATGAAAACTTATTGAAACACAAAAGACTTCCCTTCGCTACATATTTGTTTTTGGCACTCGGTGGCGTCGTCCCGCACAAACACAATAACAGATGCGCCAACCTAGAGAACCTACGCACTTGATGCAGTTCTGGCATTGCAATTGTCCGATGACAGTTTTTTAGTGAAGAGGATTGATTTTGCAGTGCATACGATCGTTTTTTCATACTTAGGAAAGTCTGGATTCACTTGGAAATAATACGACGCGACGGCAGCGGTTTCAACGTTCGGGTGTTGGCCCTACAGCTTTTGCTTGGTCGACGTCACAACAATAGCAAAAACAAAAACAAAACCTCTGCCTTACAGTCTCGCCCTGTTCACCCCCGCTGCTCTGCATCGACTATTCCGCTGTTTTATTCTTCTCCTCACAGCAAGTGTCGTTGTTGCCTCATTCTGAATTCAGTTTCATTTCACTCTCGCTAGATGGCGCCACAAAAATGGGCGGAGCTATGCCGCGGTTGTGCTGTGGTGCCAACTTTAGGAATTGATGTTCAGTTAATAAATATTAAATACTGCTGTTCCTTCATTATACTTTACATCTTCTGTACCATACGATGTGATTGAACCCTTGGTAACAAACTGGAAATTAACACAATGTAAATCATCTCAGCATTGCTGCTTATTGTTTCAAAATGACACATTGGCATCGTACGGAATAGGCGGAGTAGGCGGAGAATCTAAAACAATTGTACCAATATACTTTAAAAAAGAATTTCAGTTCATCTACCAAAAGCAGACGTAACCAATCTGCTACAGTCCACGATTAGGCATGTGATCACATCAAATCCGATTTATTTTAGAATAGTCCCTTGTTCAATGAGGAGGCCTATTGTCGCCAACTTGGCTCCATATTTGCATTGGTCGGCGCTTCGGTTGGTGCCTCGCAACGCGGCCGTGGCTTGTGATGGTCCGCCACGCGAAGTCAAGTAACAATGTAGGTTTGGTCGCGCGGTCTAATAGAGCGGTTCACCGTGTGGCGGGTCGCCGGTTCGAATGTTCGAACTTTCCGGTTTTCCTTTTTAATTTTGTTCTAAACTTAAATTTCCAAGTTGTGATTAAGAATTTATTATCAACACTCATCGTTCAGTTAACGAGGGCGACTCAGTGCTGTAAGCGCTGGAATTTTCTATTTGTTCCTGCTCCTGCCCAAGAAGGCCTTGTTTTGACCACTAGCACCTGCAGCAGCACCTGGGGTCGATTTCGCCATCTTGACTTGGGTCTTTGGGTGATTTTAGAAGGGGTCGGTCGCCATGTTGTAGTTTCAAAATCGGCACGATTTAGAAGTAAGCCCTCCTGTTCCAGTTCTCGCACAAGAAGGCCCTGGTTTGTCAACCGGCACCTGCAGCAGCACGTGAGGTAGGTTGCCCCCGAGGTGAGGTTGACTCCGGTATGATGCAAGGAGATTGTGGTTCAAATTTTAGCCCTCTACGATGATCCGTTCTCGAGAAATCGCGCGGACAGACACGCACAGAGACAGACAGACAAACAGACAAAACATTTTTGGGCCAGTGGGGTAAGGGCTTCGCTATCGCTCAGCCAATCAACTAAATCCTGACTGAATGAACTAAATCACAACGAAATCACCGTGACCCGCCATGCAGCAAAAATGGTTTGGAAGGCCGCGCGATCCGCGTATTGCGAGACTGCCTATCTAGGTGAAAAATCGGATTTGTGAGGCCGAGTTAAAAGCGGAAGGAATTGTCGTGGAAAAAAAAATTGGGGGAGTACTCTCAAGTGGCACAACAATCCCCACGCTCAGGCGTTTTCGATTTCGAAAAAAAGTGAAATTCACTACACCCTAGTTGTCAGTATATGGGAGCGTACACTGTAAATATTTTTCGTCATATGACGAGAAAAGCTGTGACGATTCACTGATCACCTGAATAGGTCGTCACCTTACGACGTTTATTCGTCACGTGACGACCTATTCGTAGGGTTCATCGGTGACGAGTTATTCGTCACTAGGTCTGTGACGACTTATTCGTTTTTCAGATTTAGCCAGAGGATTGTCGTAAAATGACGATAAATATTTTTACAGTGTAGTTGGGGGCTTCGAATTTGGTTTCTTTGGATAGGTATTCTAGTTACGATCTTCAGGACGCATTCTAGTGTAAGCCACAAGTAACTTGGTTGAACAGTGCGTAATTTCAACGAACTTGAAGTTTGTTACACACATGGAGTACCAAAAAAGTGGGTTTTTCAGATACTTACCCGAAGTTTTCGAAAGCCACTCCTTGAGGACTGTAGAGGCGAAGACCGGCTAAGACGATACCGAATGGGCAAACCCGAATTCATGACCAAAAGTTTGGTAGCTTGTAACTACGAGGACGATTACACAAAATAGCAAGTTATCGTGGAATCGGCTTTTTTTCTTTATGGAACAGTGCAGTGAAAATTCAATCAAATTAATAAAGCTATGGTTTTAAACAGAGTTGTAGCTTACATCCTCTATAAACATGGCAAAAACAAATTTGAGCCGTCATGAATACATGTCTTAAATTCTTCCTTCACTCTATTTACTTGGAAACATATTCTAGGACCACGATAATAGCCATCCATTACGGAGGAGAAAATATAACAAGCATTCATTGAAAGCTTAAAGGTTTGAAGCACTGAATGACTTCAAAACATACTGGCCCTTTCTATCTCTTCGACAGGGGGACTTGGGGAACTGTGACTTCGGGCGGCGTTTGCAAGGGAGGAATGCGCATTCGAAAGCGTTATTCGAATATCGAACCTTTGACTCTTCGCATAGTACGCATTCGAATGGCGTTCGATATTTGTCCGATAAGTTCGAATAATCGAGGGCTGGACTGGGGACATTCGAGCGAGGCAGAAAAGAGGAATCAAGGAGTATAAACGAAATAACCCGTCGGTAGCACGGCCTGATCGATCATTATTAACACCTAACAAGTTCTAACGTAAGCATCGCTCCTATTTCTTTTCGAATAATTTTCACTGCTTCTCTAAACTTTTCTCCTGCTGTTTCAACCCCATAACCTCATAAACATGAGAAAGTATTTCATTACCCCGTGATTTAAAGGTAAAAACCATTTTCTCTTAACTGACACTGAAAATATCACCTCTATCTCTCGATCAGCTTCGATTTCAGGGTCATTTCACTGCACTGGCTCTGAGAATTATGTGCACGAAGCAACTCGACCAGGTCTGTCATGTCGATTTGCCGGCTTGTGTCGCTCTACAGTTGAGTTGCACACCCGCTCAAAAGCGGCAAAATTACTCCTGTCCAAAGGACGCCCGCGCTCACTCCCGTAAAAGGAAATGCTTTTAAAATGTATTTTACTAATACCGAACGGATATATCGACATGGATGTATTTTACAATTTAGAAGTAAGTAATGTTTTAGATATACTTTTTATACTTCCAGAAAGTATGGTTATCAGACGCTCTCATTTATACCCAAAATATATATTTTTTACAAATTTCGTTTTGTAGTACATATTTTTTGTATCCTAGATCCGTTGGGAATTTAAGGCAATTATAATCATAGAACACTCTACTTGCATTCTGGACACATGGAGGTCGTTATGTCTCTTTTGTATGCATCACCATCTCAATCACTTTATATTTTCAGATACATTTGAAGAGTTCACTCAGACATCCGTAGATACATTTGTAGGTAGGCAAAGGTCAAATTTCCGACGAAAAAAAAAATTAATCTGTCGTCTTTTATTGAACATTCAACCTCCAACGCCTGTTCAGTAGGCAACCCATGATGTGTTGGTGTAATGCGGAGTCACCAATTACCTACCCTTCAGGCGCAACACAAAAAGTCCTGTAACTCTTTAAGGAGACGTCTGCGACCCCAAGTGTCCTATCTCAAATTGATCCTCATAGTGGTCTCTGCCACCCCTGGAAGTTTGTACCCAAGGTCCTGGACCACCCTATTTGAAGCATATACAAAATAGATATAACGACATCGATATATCCATTATATAATTAAAGTATTCTGTGGCAATAATGTTTTTATATTCTAGACCTTTCTCAGATAAAAAGGATATATATTATGAAATGAAGTTTGTAGCATTGATATATTCTCGGTATAAATGACAGCGTCTGATAACCACAGTTATCTGTAAGCGTGCAGGATTACCCCATTACCCCCGGTACACGTTCCCTAGGGACCCTTGACCCCCGGTAAACTATCCCTAGGGATGGCTTACCCCCCCGTGAGGGGGGGGGGGGGGGTAAACCATCCCTAGGGATTTAGTACCCCTCCCAATTTGAAGCCGAGGGGGTAAAGGATTCCTAGGGATATATTACCCCCCGGTACTTGGTCACTAGGGAATCGTTACCCCTCGGGTCGCAGGGGGGGTAAAAGGACCCTAGAAATGTTTTACCCCCCGGAAATTCAGCACCTTGGAGGGGGTAATAGGTCGCTAGTGATACATTACCCCCCGGTAAATGTTCCCTAGGAATACATTACCCCCGAAAATGACCCCCAAGTCGTCAAACACATGTCCGTGTAGCGGAGGTCGGCTACCAGCTGTTCGACCTCTTTAAAAAACTCCTTTATTTACAAGATTTGTAAAATTTTAACAGTAACAATCTAATAATAAGATTTTCGATGTTTCCCTGCCGAAGGTCGGACTTAAAACTTAAACAGAACAAAAAAGTACTTCAAGCTTAAAGTTATTTTGAGATGACGGTTGACAGAAGCTTTACAATGGTACATACTTTCAAAATTACCCCCCGGAAATTACCTGCACCATACGTTAGGGGGGATGGGGTAATACACACTTCACCTAACCTAACCTAACCTAACCTAGGGAAAATTTACCGGGGGGTAAAGGAACCCTAGGGAACAGTTACCGGGAGGTAAAGGAACCCTAGCGATATATTACCCCCCACAGCGACAGCGGGGGGGTCATGTATTCCTAGGGAACATTTACCGGGGGGTAATGTATCACTAGCGACCTATTACCCCCCTCCAAGGTGCTGAATTCCCGGGGGGGTAAAACATTTCTAGGGACCTTTTACCCCCCCTGCGACCCGAGGGGTAACGATTCCCTAGTGACCAAGTACCGGGGGGTAATATATCCCTAGGAATCCTTTACCCCTCGGCTTCAAATTTGGGGGTACTAAATCCCTAGGGATACATTACCCCCGGTAAACCATCCCTAGGGATTCTTGACCCCCTCAAGGGGGGTAAGCCATCCCTAGGGATGGTTTACCGGGGGTAATGTATCCCTAGGGATTTAGTACCGGGGGTAAGGGGTACTCCTGCACGCTGACACCGGCGCGCTGCCCTGCAAGCCAGCCGGCAGCCACGCGGCACAACGCAACACCATCCGGGCGGAGTCACGTAACTCTCCTTAACCCCCCTCCCTCCCTCGTGACCTGGCCTGACGAATCGGTCACGTAGTTTATGAACGTCCCCTTATGGAGATCCCTGCAGTGAGCACTTAGCGAAGGGATCGCCAGCGATGAGGTAAATCTCGAGTTCGGACTAAACCCCTGCGCCGTGACCATCTTCCCGGCGGCGCCGGCGGCCCTAAAAAGGCGCTGTATTCGGGAAAATTCTGAAAATTCAGAGTGGATTTGCCCTAGTATTCTTGAATGCTTTTAGCCTTCAATCCGATGAGGTTCATTCCCGAAAACAGCGCCTTCCTAGCACGAACCGTTGCGAAGTTGGCGCTCGAGAACGGTGCATCGGGTCTCTAGGGCGGGATACCGGGTCTCCAGGACGGCTGTTATGTACACTGCGGTGATATCGCGAGTCCAATTCACAGTCCGTTGGCGAAAACCGCATGATCCCAGGATGCTGCGTTGGCGAGTTGTCGGAGAAAGATCAACTTCCAGCCCAAGAAGGCCCTGTTTCGCCCACCGACACCTGCAGCAGCACCTTGGGAACATTCAAACTACTGCACTGGACCTCTCGACTCATTTCAGTCCGGGTCAGTTTACGGGGAAAATTTCGTATCTCCGTCCGAACTCGAGATTTACCACATCGCTGGCGATCCCCGCGTTTACTGCAAGGATCTCCATAAGGGAAAAAAACGTCCTTGGTTTTCCAAGCCTACAATCCATACAAGGCGTCGTAGCTAGATGCGGAAAAGAAATTCTGAAATGGGGGGGACATTTGCGCATCGACTGGTACCCCGCTGGTGTCTGTACGACTAAAACTGGCTGAATGGCAGCCAAAATCGATCTGGCGTGATTTATGGGACACCCTGCATCAGTTGAGTATATTCTCAACATATTTCCTGCAGCGGGGGCAAGGAGAGGTGTTCGACTGATGCGTTTGGGGAGAGAAATGCTGAGCATGCTGCGAACTGAAGAACGATATGTGGCAGTTGCGGTGGTACTTGATTTTCATTGCTGATTTGGCGTCCTCGCCAGACGAGCAGAAACAACGTCCCCCATTCGTCCTTACGACGACTGCTTGGACTTGTAGGGACTTAACGTGAATCACAGCCCGGTCCTCATGGCCTGCTTGGCCTCGTGCTTGGCCTGCTGGAGGCTTGCTGCCGCAATGAGCTCACTGCAGAGAAGGCGGAGTTGTTCCGGGACGTACTCATAACCACGAGACCGGGTCACAGGGGTGTTTTCCTTTATTTAAAAGGAAACGTAAATGTTATCCGCGTTCCTTCTGTAAGAATAGGCTTGTCTGACAAAGCCCGCTAAACTGCACTTTGTCCTTCTCCATGGCAGGCTGAACCGCCACACTTGCTGCAGCACGTCGTTTAACTTGTTATTGACAGCGTATCCCAAATCAAAACACATGAAACGGCAAAGCCCGTGGAAGCGCGAGGCTTGTTGCGTAGGAACCCATAAAAATGCAAACAGCGCACAAGCGCAGCAAAAGATTCAGGGGGCAGGGCGCGGGAAATAAAATCAGAGAATAATTCGGAATCGAACTTAACACGGAGGCACATGAATAACTTAAAAACATGACAACTCAGATATCTGGAACACTTAGAGAAAAGACCTGTATAAAAGAGATCACAAAAAATATTTCTTATCTAATTTTTGTCTGGCAGTTTTTGTTGTTTTTTTTCTGAGAGGCTTGCTGCATGTTTGCAAAATCGTTTCTGGGTTTATCTCGTCTGTAGGTCTCAGTCTCTAAACGGCAGACCGCGAAGCAGAGGACTGCGGCATCAGAGTGCCAAACTGGGCCGGAGTCCACACGGCACACTTCCAGTGGCCCTAACTTCGGATCAAAATGTCGGACAAAGGTCGTCGAAAGTGCATAATAAAGCGAAATAAACAAGATACATGGCCCATACAGGGCTTTTTTTTTGTCGATTTCCCCCTTGCTTTCAACATTTTCCCCTTTGGAAAAAAAACTTAAGTTTGAACAACAAATAAATGAGACTCATATTAAGTTTTCAAAAAGTTTTTCGAAAAATACCTATCTGAGTTGTATAACACCGCGCACATACATATTCTGAATCGTCATGACTTTGTGCATCCAAAGAACCTGTTCTGTTCTGCGTGTTAAGGCAGGATTCTTGAAATGATTTAGTTTAAAACCAAGCTAAGGAGGAGCGCACTGTGTTCTATTGCTCAGACAATGGCGGAGTACCAGAAGTACAAAGGAATGACTCAACAGGGAGGAATGTAGGGAATGAGTCACATTCACATTCATTCATATTAACATTGACAACTGAAGAACGGAAACAAATGACGAACACACGTATGACGACACATTCGGATTCACTTCCACATTCACTCACAACACCTCCCCCGTCCAGATAATCTTTATGATTATCAACAAACTATACAATACAAAACAGTCTGAATACATTTGGCTGTTTTAAATAATAACATGGCAAGTAATAATAGTTACAGGTACAGGAATAAAATATATGGCACAAGCCAAATTAAGTGCAGGCAAGTAATACTGTATCAACTAGAAACTAGAAATATCTCTTTGGAGCAGTGACTAACCTTCCATATTTGGTAAATACATTGCTAGTTCCAGCTAAATTCTCATTTCCTGAACTCCCAGCATTATGCACTGGAGTCTGGAGCACTGCAGATCCTGGAACAAGATCATCCATGTCATATGGGACAACATAACCATCAAAAACATCAGGAAATGTACAAGATCGTTTCAAGTGAAAGGTGTTTCTGCGAAGCTGCCTTCCACCTAGTTGTTGATCAACATAGGAACGACTTGCTGAATGTTTTTCAAGTACAATTCCTTCATGCCATGTGTTATTACGTTGGATTACAACAGAATCACCTGGATTGAAACTAACAGGTTTTCTTTCAGCATGCAAATCATGCTGAACATTAACTTTTTGTTGCATTGTTTCCAACATAGGCTTAACATTGACAATTTTTGGTTGCAGATTCTTTGGTAACATAGGCACAGCTGGGCGACAATTTCGACCCATTAACATTTAGGCAGGAGACACATTCATCCCACTCAACGGGGTGTTGTTATACTCTCTCAAAGAGTCTAAGTAATGTGTTCCATCCTCTTTGCTTTTCTTCAGCAACTGCTTGGCAATGTGCACTCCTTTTTCCGCCAACCCATTACTTCTTGGATATATTGTGCCCTGTGGCTTCGCCACTCGATACACATCAACGAACCGAGGGGTACCTCACTTCCTCCAGTCAGTGTACAGGGCTCGAAATAATCATTTTCCAGTCACAATTCCAGTCACTTCCAATCACTCCAGTCACTTCCAATCACTTCCAATCACTTCCAATCACTTCCAATCACTTCTAATCACTTCCAATCACTTCCAATCACTTCCAATCACTTCCAATCACTTCCAATCACTTCCAATCACTTCCAATCACTTCCAATCACTTCCAATCACTTCCAATCACTTCCAATCACTTCCAATCACTTCCAATCACTTCCAATCACTTCCAATCACTTCCAATCACTTCCAATCACTTCCAATCACTTCCAATCACTTCCAATCACTTCCAATCACTTCCAATCACTTCCAATCACTTCCAATCACTTCCAATCACTTCCAATCACTTCCAATCACTTCAGTCACCTTCAGTCACCTTCAGTCACCTTCAGTCACCTTCAGTCACCTTCAGTCACCTTCAGTCACCTTCAGTCACCTTCAGTCACCTTCAGTCACCTTCAGTCACCTTCAGTCACCTTCAGTCACCTTCAGTCACCTTCAGTCACCTTCAGTCACCTTCAGTCACCTTCAGTCACCTTCAGTCACCTTCAGTCACCTTCAGTCACCTTCAGTCACCTTCAGTCACCTTCAGTCACCTTCAGTCACCTTCAGTCACCTTCAGTCACCTTCAGCCACCTTCAGCCACCTTCAGCCACCTTCAGTCACCTTCAGTCACCTTCAGTCACCTTCAGTCACTTTCAGTCTTAAGTCACTTTCAGTCACTTGAGACATCAACCCGGCCACAAATTAATTCGTCAAACACATGCCTATCTCGCTACTCTGATCGTTCGCCGCGTCGTTGTTTTTCGAATTTGGCGGTGAACGCGCGCTTCCGTTACGTTCAGTTGACTTCGTGTTACTTCGGTCGCATTCGGTCGGCGAGTTTTCTGAGGCTCTCTCTCACTGGCAACATGTTATGCGGTTTCGGCGCGAACTGCCGGTCCGATGTCAGCTATTTCAGCGTATCCTGGGCGCAACAGACGTAACTATTCGTTTCTCGCTGTTGTCGTCGAAAGTAAGTAATAAAACAGGTAATCCGTGTTGTTTGATCATGTCCTCAATCCTGTTTGATCGAGATGGTCGCGGTAGAGCCCTAAAAATAGAACCGCTGGTGACTCAGTTCCTCAGACGAGTCGGAGAGGTTATGGTTTTGTAGCCTAAAGCCTACAGGTCTTACTCAAAATCTTTGAGTAAGAGTTTTAGCGTGAGTTTGTCATGCATGTTTGAAAGTATTTTCCTTGTTTCACGGCCGAACAAGTGCGACATCTCAATTGTTGATTTCCTGACACTTCTTGAGCTGCTTGTGTAGTGTTTCTGAACGGCTGTTTTGTGTTTCAGGTAGAAGGTAAGGATTGAATTATCTACTGTGGGGGAGGCCTCGGACCCCCCGCTGCCCCCCGCCATGGAGAGGATGTCTTCTTCAGTTCCTGTATTTGTTTCAGAGGTAAGATATGCCCATACTGCAACAAATTTACTTTGCTTGTACCACTATTGTTTGTTAAAGAGTAGTGGCTATTTTTGTTAGGTTCTTTGACTTGATTTATTAATCAGGGATCATTTCCAGACGTTCATTGCAGTTAAACAATTTTTAATCTTTATTGATCACATTATTACGCACTACATTTAATACGGACTGTAAAAGAGGTTTGAGCGGGTGTGGGGAAACTTTACATACTGACTTTTCTGTCTAACTATTCCAGTTAATTGTTATCTCAAACCAGAGTCCCTTGCAGCTTTAAGTTGAGAAAAATTTTGTACGAGTACGAGCCTGTTTGACATTATCCGAATCCAACCTGGGCTATACTTTGATGTAGCAATCAGCTGGAATAGTCAGACACACAGAACAGTATATTTTTATAAAGTTTTAAATTTGTATGCACACTTTTGGCAGGCATGACATGAAGAGTGTGGTTTGTCTTTATTACTTTTGTTAAATAATTTTCAAACATGCTTGTTTCCCCCAGAAGTTTTTATTCCATCTAGGTGTGCCTCTCTAATATAATTGTGTTGACAGTATTTTCTGATGACAGTGTTAACCGGTGTTAACACTTTAATTAGCCTGGTTCTATTAGTTTTTAGCAATGATAAAAGAATAGTAAGTATTGGTCTATATTAGTAACTAATTTAATTTCTAATATTCTTTCAGCTGCCGAAGACTTCAGAACCGTTCACATGTCTGGAAAAACAAGGTCAACATCTCCAGTTCCGGTTGAGGACACCACTGACACGGAGGACACCACTGACATGGCTCAACACTCAACGCCTCGCTGTGCAGTGCAACATGAGTCCCAAGAATCAACACTGCTTCAGTGTCACATTCCATTCACCTGCCAACAGAAGATGCAAGTCAATAAAATCAAATTCTTTTGTTCCCACTGCCTATTTTCTAGTTATTATGTTGTAAATTTTTAAAACACCCAGTACTTTTTGCCTAATTTTTAATTTTTGTCTCTTTTCTATTATTTTCAGGAGAAGTTCCACACTAAACATCCAATGTGGAAGGAAATCATGCGGGCTATGAACTGCATGATAGACGAACACATTATAAGACTTTTGCAGATCACGGGGTTTGGAACTTACCAAGCTCTGGAAGATTTTGACAAAGAAGACTTAGATTTCATTGTTGAGTTTGTGAAAAGTGGTGATATATTAGAACGAATTGAAATTGATCAATTACCATTGCACTTAGGCTGCTGTAAATCTAAGGAGAAATTTTCACTTCTCCCTGGGGAGAGGAAATTAGTCTTTAGAATTGTTGACTATGTTAAGAAAAATCATTCTGAGTCTGTAAAGACCTTGGGTAAATTGTCCCTTTACCCCATGTTTAACAGAAAGGTAAAATCTAGTGTGACATCTGATAGTTCATGTAAAAAATCTAAAATTGATTCTAAGACTGATTTGGTAACTTTTTATACACCTGATGAAGTATTAAGTATTAAGAGAACTCTTAAGGCATATTGTAAAAAGAATTCCCTGCCCAAGGCTATAGCAGACTCAGTGTCTCTTTTGAAAATGGATGTTAAATGTGTTGAAACTAATGATAAGTCATATTTATCAGCTTCGATCATCTGCTCAGTTTGTAAAAAAGGTCAGGCTGTCCAGCGATTGATAAATGAAACTTGGAATACGTCTAACATGACCAGGCATTGGAAAAGCCACATCAGTAAGGGTGATTACAACTCGGGTGGTAGCATTGATTCTTTTGTGTCGACTGAGCCAAAAACATTGTCATTTGCAAGTACTTCAAGTGAAAATTCTGTTTGTAGTAAAATTATAGCATCTGGAGATGAAGATGATGCTGAAGAGAATGTAGATTTGACTTCTGAGCAGAGACAGGTCAGCACTGATGATTCAAGAAAATCAGACTGTGCAAGTGCGGAAGGAATGGATTTTCATTAGTGGGGGGACGGAGTGATGGGAAAGCCATCTCCCCTTTGAACAAACCTCCAAGTCGATTTGCTTCCGAGAAGTATGGAAGATCTGAAAGAAGGAAACGTGCACTAGGCAGACACATTGAAGGGCAGACAAAACTCACAGCATATTATGATATTTTAAATAAAGTGACAGTGACTTTAAGAAATGATTAAGTGTTTATCTGCCCGTTGTGAAGAGCTTTCTGTGCATGTCTCAGACTTATCAAGGGGTCCAAATTTGTCATTTTTACTGAAGTTGCTTATGGAAACAGAAATCAAGAATTCTGGAAGAGAGAAACGAAATAAATATCAAATATTTTGCTGTTTACACATTTATAATTGGTGGTCGCTATCTTTATGAGTGGTTGTATGAAAAACTTAAACCTTCGCTTCCGTCTCTGAGCGAAGTTGAGAGAACCCTTGCTTCAGAATCAGCTCCTGTGAAAGAAGGGAAATTTAGGTTTGATGAGTTGAGTGAGTTTTTAACTGCCAATAGCCTTCCAAAGAAAGTGTTTGTTGCTGAGGACGGAACTAGAGTTCTTCAAAAAAATTTGTATGACCCGAAAAGCAACCAAATTATTGGCCCCACTCCCCCACTCACTGAAAATGGTGTACCTGTGGTAAACTGTTTCCCTGCAACTTCAGCAGCCATGATTGCCACCTAACCTGACGTCTAGAAGGCCGAGGGGGGGGGGGGGGGCCACACTGGTGGAGAACTACCATGCGGCGTACTTCGAACAGCCTTGCCTCAATGAACGCCGCACGGGGAAGGCTCCAGCCTGTCGTCGTGGAGGTGCCAGGACGCCTCCACAACGCGCGGGGCGACGCTCCTATGTCACGGCCGGAAAGCGTCCTCTGCTTGAGTGACACTGATGGCAACGCGGTGCGGGGGGGGGGGGGGGGGGGCACCGGCGCCTCTGCGCACCTACCAGCTCGATGTGCTAGGGCTGAGCACGGCGAGTGGCCGCTGGCCGCGGGTACACTCTAAATGTTCTACGGAGAACTTTCTCTGTAATACGAACAAAACCCATTGTACCTTACAGTAAATTCTGCGCAAACATAATACGAATCAAGGCCATCATAAATTACGGTGCAGTTTCACCGTAGAAAATAATTATCCGTATGATACAAATCAAAAGGGGCCCTGGCTATAAATCCACTCAGCTCCTTCGTACAGAGGTTGTTGACTTCGTAAGATACGGTCCATTCAAAGAATTATTGTATACTACGATTCTTTACGATGAAATGACTGAATATCGATGCATATGCTCTTCTAATATTGTGATTTGTCATAAAATAAGCTTAGAGATTCATAGCATATTTCATTATACAATCAAAATCCAATCTATAATGGCATCCTTGCCTCTCAGCTTAAAAGCAAACCACAGAGATTCTGTGAACTAGCATACCATTTCTGACAACTGATTTTCATTCAGTGAATATGTCAAAATTATTACTAACAGTACTCCAAACCTTTACCCAGATGCAAATGTGGCTCCATTAAATCTTGACAAGTTGGGAATGGTTGGGAGATAAAGAGCTTTAGGGTTACTTGCCTCCTGTGAATTGTTTCATACGGATCTTCTCAGTGATAATATGAACCACACAGGCAAACTTGATATAAATGTTTGACTTTTGAGGTAAAAAGACATGTTTGCTATGGGAAGACGTTTGGTAACACAAGTAAGAAGCATCTTTTTTCGTAAGATTAAAACTTGGTAACTAGCTGGCTAAAAAAAAAAACATAAACAATCAGAAGCAGAAAGAGGGGGAGGGGGGGGGGCTGCTGCTTTTCCGGTATTACCAACTGTGCCATAAGATGACTAAAATTGCTAAAACAACTGTTCACACGCTGTTAAGTTAGCAGTGCTAACATGAGCAAGGCGCAGAACTACACAGATAGACAGCCGGACAGCAGACGGCGATACCCCACACCCGAAGTAAAAGCTGCTCAGCTGGTAGGAGGACATGTTAATGTAATTGTTAGTGTAAAAATGGTATGAAACCAATCCAAGTTTAAAATAAAAGTATTACAAACACAAAACGATTTATTCACTTCCACTGCAAAAGAAGTTTTCATGACTAAACTGTAATAGAGGTCTTCAATAGAATAATTTCACAAATAAAAGCACAAGTTCAATAGCAATATTAAGTTTAAGTTCAATGGTGTTGTTCCAAGGCAACATTACAATTTAACAAAATGCAGAAAGCTTATGACAATTTAACATAAAAGAGCAGCTAAGGTTTATAGCACATTTATACCAAGGAATTCCTAACATATTTAACCTTTCACAAATCAGAATTATATTACTAACAGATGGTGAAATGAAAATTGACAAACACATTCAATAATAACCAGTGACTAGGTGATTATTTTGGCATTTCTCCAAAATAATAGAACATCTATTATTGTTTTGGCCAAATATTTGAGACAATAGTGGCTGTTTGGAAATAATGGCCCTTCACGTGACTTCTCTTGATTATACCACAATGACCACAATCAATGTACACACACAAACATCCCCACATTCACTGACACTCACAAACACAGAAATAAAAATTCATTGGCAGTCTTACACCATAGCCATTCCAATGCATTTGTGGACATTCAGAAAATTGCAAAACTCAGAAACACTGCTGTCATCAGTGATATCACACTTATGCCAAGCATGATTCTTGACAGCCATCTCTCGCAGTCAAACCAACTTCTCTTAACGAAATCAACTGAAAGCTGGCCTCCTACAAAAAATTTTTTTTTTTCTTCTGTTCATGAAAAATTAAGCCAAGTCTACTGCTACACAACCAGCCATGGCAATTCTATGAAACACACTACCACGCACAGATCCTGAATTTGATGTTGAATCCTTTTAGGGGACAATAAACAATGCACATAGCAGTAATGAAAAAAAGAGAGAAAGGATTTAACACATCTGTCTACTAGAGCTAGCAGACTTACAATAGAATCTTAGACATCTTTTAAAGTACACATCCAAATGATAACAGACCACACAAAGCAAACAAATTAACAATGAAGAATAACATGGGACATTTGTGACACAATTGAAATGACAGGAACCCAGAAGCCTAATCTGGGCACAATTTTGGCTTGTATTTTATGAGAGCACTTTTATGTTATTTTACACTTGCAGGATAGTGGAGCAAAGAAATAGACAAGTACTTAACATATGTACAAGAGAAAGGCTCTATGAGAAAAGGTGACATTTATGAGACATGGATACAACATAGTAATGCACAAACAATTACATCTACGACTGTCAATATAAACAAAAATGCTTCACTGAACTGAAGATGCAAATTTACTGGCTGTCTGCAAGCCGCATGATCAACAAGGCTGTTCAGTCTACTGTGTTTACCCAGTGGCTTCTAGATACATTCAAGAGTACTTAGTTACTTTAACCAATTAAAGCTAAGTACTTGTCCGTATAAGCAGAGTGCCTTGGATTGTCAAGCCCTATCTTAAAAATATTAGCTACAAGAAAGCGCATTACGCACTTCCATCCCAAATAAAAGGGAGCATTTAGGACATAAAAAGACTTGATTAAAAGATCCACTGCCTTCAGTGGCATTGTCTGGCTGGGAAGAACGATAAATTTACTGTCACCAAGCACAAGAGACAAGCTGACTAGTTTCTGGGGTGTGCCTGTAGCAATAATATAGGGCTGCACAGGAGAATTTTCTTTTCTTCTTTTTTCATTTACTATGCTTGTCACATCAGACCCCACCTGAAAAATATTACATATCAGCAGTAATGGGAATAATTACAAGATGGCCAGGGATGTATGACAAAATAAAGTAGGTTGTTGCAAAGAAATAAAAATTAAAACCTCAGAAGGCAGAACTGACAGATAAATTGCAACAAAAAAACAAAGGGGGAGGGGGGGGGGGGGGGGGAGAAGGAGAAGAAACTTGAAAAGATACATGACAAAATACGCACTGGCACGACATGAAAAAAATCTTCCAGTACAGGTAGGGGATTCATGTTTGTCTCCCAGTATGCTTCTGATACCCGTCTTGGTTTTGGCAAGTACTTAGACAGGATGATCAAAGCATTCAGTGAGCCTGCAACAAAAAATTAAGGCAGAGGAGAGAAAGTGGAGAAGTTAGACAAGGGAATAAATTACAGTATGTAACTCACAGTCATTGAACTTAGAACATTCAATGGGAGGAAATTTCTGTTCATTTTTAGCAGCAATTTCTAGAAGTTTAGGGACCAGATCTTGAAAATTTTTAATCAACATTGACCCTTTTCCTTTATGCATCATGTCAAATTCAAAGTCAATCTACCATGAAAACAAATACTGCATTATGACGTGTAGGCATAACAAGAGCAATCTAAAATCTGTAAAACAAAGATGGTCCACTTTACCATTCTGCCTCCAAAGTCGCCTAGTTTAGGGTAGGCTTCAATGAGCAGCCGAACTGGGCACCTGTCATCAAGTGCCAGTTTACGCCGCTCTTCAAAGGTTTGTTCCATAAGCCTCTCTATCTCTTGCTTCTTCCGATCATCGGGCATTAACAGTTTCAGATAACTAGACTGCAAAAGAAAAAGGAATTAACTGGTTCTGTGAGGAACTTATGACAGAAAAAATGGTCAGAGAAAAGTAAATACCTCTTTAGACAGCTGCAAGTCGTTTAAGTGAGCATACATAACAACATCTGCCTTTTCTTTTCGCTGTTGCTTTTGCTTCTTGCCACCACTACCACCCCTCTTAAGCGTGCATCCCCGGAGCACTTTTGCTTATGAGCATGATAATTTGCAAGCTTCCCCTTGTTGTTTTTTCTGTCATAGATCCATGACTAGAACAAAAAAAAAAAAAAAAAAAAGAGCATAAGCATTGGGTTACTAATACCACAGAACCATTTACGTGTCTAGTTTTCTTCATGGCATATAGTAAGTTTGATATGAAAGTTTAGGCACATTGATATAATGCATCGTTATCATAAAACAGATTGAGCAATGCAATGAACACGTACCCATGGCATTTCATTTGGCAGCAGGGGCTGATGAGACATTTTTGGGTACGATGCAACCAAGGACACAGCTAAGGCCTCCCTCATTTTTGCAGTAATCAAATTGATGTTGCTAAGCAATCAAACTTACATGAAAACATGATCACGAGATATGAGGACAAACAAAAATAATTTACATTTCAACACTTACTCAGTTTGGTTGTAGAGATGGTCCATAAGGGTTTCCACCAACTTTTTCAAGTCATTTTCAAAAACAACACCATTGGCCTCTAGCTTATTTTTCAGAGCTTTGACCTCTTGGCTGGTCTTTGCCGCATCAGAAAGTATTTCAGATATGGAATACTGCAAAAGAAAAGTTACAGAATAAAACCCTATAGTTAGTTCATTACCTCCAGCTTTCCACATACGGAACAATGAAACTTACATTGGGGTTGAGTCTATCCTCCAGAAAGCTTCGGATTTCTTTCTTCTCTTTCCCACTCTGTAAGCAAATATATGCCAGATTTTTTCAGTTATCATTAAAAAATAAGATATCAAAACAACTCAATTCAAAATATAAATTACCATTCCGGGGTATTCAAGAAAAGCCCGATGTTCTTCTTTTATCTCAGCACAGGTGGGACGAGCCTTGTCAGCCTGGCAAATAAAACAGTTAGTGAGGCAAGAGAAAGGAAAGTAACCAATTGATTTTGCTGTGACAGAGGTGAGCAAGTCAAGTAATAAATATTTAAAATTACTCTTGCATCAGTCACCACTCCTTCAATTCATCACAAGAGGAAATAAAAAAAAGGCACCTTTTTGGAACATTTGCGATGTTTCCTCCACTTATGGCTCGCATCATTATCCATATCCCCACTTTTCCTCTTCCTGAATTTCTCCTGCTTTGATCCCTCAGCCTGGTTCTCTTTATCCCCACTGCTGGTTTTCTTATGCTTCAACTTTTTTTTCTTCTGGGACTTAGCACCATTCGTGAACACGGTTGGCTGCTCAACTGGAACACCTGTTGCAAAAAAATTAAAAGGTCCACACTTAACTCTTACATTAAAAAGCAATGAGTTTAGAGATAATGTATTCTCCTACCTTCTGCAGAAAGAACCTTGAACTTCTCTATGTGGCACTTGAAAATCAGTCTCTCATAACTGCTGAGAGGTGTTATTTCAGCTCTTGCCGCAAACCCATCAAACACTTCATCATCACTCGGAATGGTATAATGGTCCTCAGACTCGTCAGAGCTGCTTTCTGACACCTGAATCAATTAATAATAAACACGAAACAATATAAGTAAATGACTTCTTTGAGTGTCCAGCAACACAGAATTCCAAAAGATTAAAGAAGAAGATTTCTCACTTTTCCCCACTGTTCATCATCGCTACTATTCACAATAGTGTTCCTATTTCCCTTTCTTTTAGAATCAGCGTTGCCACTGTCACTGATAACATCATCCTCCAACCAACTATCAGCAGTTGATGTGGATGCAATAGGTGAACTTTCTCTGACAAATGAACCAGTGGATTCTGATATGGATGTGCCAGATGATCTTTTCTTTTCCTTTCTACTATCATTACCAAATTTAGATGTGGAAGCATTTTCCATGACAGAGACTTTAGCATGAACCAGAGTTGCATCCTCACGAAACAAGTTGTCACCAGCATTCTCTTTGGTCTTCAGTGTTTCATACTGTGCATGCCTGTCATTCTCAGTCTCTGTGACCTGAAAATAAAGATAAAACTAGAATTATGTACCCTGATTATAGACCATAGACTAAAATGATAAGTCTAAAGCATGCAGATAAGATTTAAAAAGAAAAAAAAAAAGAAAACAAACAAGTACCTTGGACTTGACCAGCTCAAACAGGTCCAAGAGATCAGCCAAACTCAACCCATACCTGTCTAAATCTTGGCAACTGAGTTTAGACAGCATCTCTAAATGTCGCCCAGCAATACCTTTCTCTGCAAACAAAGAGAAAAGAAATTAATTACACAAACAAAAATAAGAGAAAAGGAATTAATAACACTAACAAAGAAAGAAACAATTACTTTTTCATATTTTTTTTTTAAAATTACATTCACAAAGTTAATTGTGACAGGAAAGCTTTTTCATAGTTCATAGATAGAGTAAGTAATTAAGAACTTAAATTTAACACGAGAAAATCTTATTCCCAAATTGAAAATGATAAGATGGACAAATGTAACAAGTTTAAAAGGAACTAAAGAAACACAGTACTGTTACGTAGAGCAGACTATTAAAGTCACCTATTTCATACAATGGGCATCATAACCCTTTTCTTTGTTTATACCCTGGGACACCATCTTTATACCGTGTCGCCCTCTGGTGGCTGGTAGCCCAACCAGCATTATAAGGTGTCGCCATCTAGCGGCTAGTCACAACACTGCTCTGCGCCCCACCACCTTTCACTCCTCCTTCATCTTCTCTTGGCCTATAAAAGCAGGCACCGCTCACCTAGCAGTGCCATTCTGTGAGACGCTCTCTTGGAGTCAATACACTACTAAACCCAACTCCCCGACTACCTTATTCCGCCTCCTCTACTTAACACTGGTGGCAGCGGTTTAAATTCGGAAGGGAGGAAGGTTAGACGTGGACGAAGAGAGGCGGTCTTGCAGCGTCGCGTTGACGTTGAGGTTAGGATAGGCGTAGTGGGTCGGGAAGGAAAGTGAGGTTAGGGGTCGTGAGGTACGACGTGCTACTGACTTGGGGTCTTTGGCCTGTGGTCGCGACGTGCTGCCGGTTCAGCGGTCTGGCGCCTTCGAGCTTTTGAAGTGCGACCGAGTCTGGAGTTTAGTAGCCTTTCATTTTGGAAGTGCCGCTGAATTTTAGTTCGGACGCTTTTGACTGCGAGTCTGTGCGACAGTATCGTTTGAGACGAGAGCCGTTCGATTCATAGTGTCGCTGACTTTGGGCCTGGAGCCATCGTTATTAGAATAGAATAGTGGTATTAAGGGAGGGTTTTGGTTAGTTATAGATAGTTAGTATAGCAAGAATAGGATTAGTTAGAATAATTTCCACTTTTACACAAGTGCGGCCGGGTGAAGTGCTCGTATCCGCTGGAAACAGTGTGTAACGGGTGCTGAGTTCGAGTGCCTTGTGTATTAGTTTAATTAAGGGTACCAGATTAAGGAGGTTATATAGTTCAGAAAATTAGTGATAAAGCGGCAAGTTGTGCTTAAGTGGTTCACTAAAGCCAACTTGTACAAATTAGCGTTTACCTGGTCAAAGTGCGTGGAAAAGCTGGTTCTTTCTGTTGCTCACGCTAGTTCTAGTAAATAAGTTTGTTAGTTCATTGTTCTTTGTTGAGTTTAAATAATTTGTTTGTTTGTTGTTCATTTATATCCTAGTTCAATAAGTTCAAGTTCAAATAGTTTGTTATATTGTTGTTTATTAACTCCCTAGTTTAGTAAGTTCAATTTCAAGTAGTTTCTTAAGTTTAATGGATAGCGAAGGGACAATCCCTTTAGCCCATCCACTCTATCCTTACAAAAGGGTAGTATTGCCTCCTTCTGAGGAAAACTGGGACGAGGAAAGGCAGATTCAGTTAGCCCATCCTTTGTTTCCATACATCAAGCCTTCGTTACCTCTGTGTGAGGAGGACTGGGACACTGAGAGCGTGGACTCTGGCATTTCAGACAAGTCCGGTTCCGCCAGTTCAGAAGCCTGTGCAGAGAAAGAGACAGTTAGTTCCGCATTTGACGTCAGGTCTGTCTGGACATTTGATTCAGATCACAACTTAGTGATTACTAACTTCCCTGTCGTGCGACAGGAAGTTAGGGTTCCGATTCCGGAACCTGACCCCACGTTAGACCCGAACGTGACCTATCTAGTGCCGTATCCCGGGGCTCCGAAGGAGCATTGGCGAACCTATCAGCAGGCTAGGGAAGAGGGCACCAACCCTCAGCTGCGTTTTAAGCGCAAGACACTGACACCAAACAAGTCACAGCGGTGGTGGTAAAGAGTTTAAAATGGAAGGGCAAGAAAACGTAGTTGAGATACCAGAGCAACCTCAGGTGCCTGCAGTACCTCAGCGGGGCGTACCCAGGGGAAGGCCCAGGGGCCGTGGTCGTAGACGAGGTCGCGGAGCACGGCGTAGGGCTGCCAACGCCCAAAACGAGGGTGTTGGGCGGTATGTCCGGCTTGGGGAGCGAAGGCCCAGAGATTATGACACGGATACGGAGGCCGAAGCAGACACGGAGGGCACCGAAACCGCGTACGAAACAGATGGGGATCACAACTATGATAGAGACAGAGAAGGAGAGAGAGGGGACAGAGAGGAGGAAAGACAGGAACACGAAGGCCATGAACGCTACAGAGATGGTAGGAGACGTAGGGAAGAGAGAAGACATAGAGAGGAGAGAAGGGGAGAAAGAAGGGAGGAAAGACAGGATCAGGTGCAGATACCAATCATACCGTTTTTGCAAAACATATTCCAGAATATCATTCCAGAGCAGCTTAGAAGGGCAGCGGTAGAAGCAGGGCACAGCCAGGAAACTCCTGCTGTTCAGGGGCCAGTAGCACAGGATAGGCCAGTTGAAGCACCACAACAAGGACAGGCCATAGCTCAGCAACAGGGCCAAGCACAGGGTCAAGCTGTAACACAGAGCATAGCACCATCACAATCACAACCCAGTACAAGTCAGGGTCTGGGGCAAGTAGTTACAAGTCAAGACATGTTGAAAGTGGTAGCTAAAAATAAGTTTCAACTCAATAAATACGATGGGGACACTGACTATGCTATTTATCAACTTCAGTTCAAAGAAGTAGCCACAGCAAATGGCTGGAATGAACAAGAGAGAAAGACTGCTCTTTTACAAGCATTATCGGGGCACGCTACAGAAGTTATTGCCACAATACACCATCAGGGTAAACCACTCACATTTGATAACTTAGAGGAGGTTTTGCTACGGCAGTATAGTAAACAACCCATGTTTTGGGAACGTAAGCAGGAGTTTGACAGCCTGGTTCAAGCGCCAGGTCAGTCGTTAAGGGAGTTCGCTAGGCTAGTGGAAAGAAAGGGGAGGGCGTGCTATAGGAATGCACCAGAGAAGGACATTCAGGAATCGCTTGTGGAACGGTTCTGCAAGGGCATAACTGATAAACAGTACGCTAGATCTCTACCATTTGGGGCGTCCAGCACATTGGACGAGGCTGTTAACACCTTGAGTAAAGCCAAAGCAATCTTGGGGGAAGAGCCACCGGCCAAAAAGGCCAGGCTTGTTAAGGTAGAGGATCAGCCCTCCACATCTGGAGCAGGGGCCAGCTCAGAAGAACAGGAGGCAGCAGTGAATATGGATTTCCCCTCAGGAAGTAACCCGGGGTTTTCAGGTAACCAGGCTAATGCACAGGGCAGTAACAATGCCGGGACCAATACAGAGGGAAATAGGGGCCGAGGCAGAGGCCGAGGTCGGGGAAGACCCAGGGGAAGTAGGGGAGGAGATAGAGGAGGAACTAGAGGAGGAAGAGGAGGAAATACGAGCAACACCGGAAACACGGGTAGCAACACCTTCACATGTAACTTTTGTGGGAAACCAGGGCACATGGAAAGGGATTGCTGGAGTAAAAATGGCAGTAATAACAGTGGAAATAGTTTTCAGGAAGCTTGTTTCAATTGTGGCAAGCCAGGGCATAGGGCACGGGACTGCTGGTGCCCACCAAACAACAACCGCAACAGGGGAAGTAATACCGGGAACAGGGGTGGTTGGAATAACAACAGGAGTAACGGTAGTGGTAACAACTACTCAAAAATGGGGTATTTACCTGACATGAACTGTCCACCGGACATGGTGCAGGCTGCAATGTTGTGGTATCGCAGCCAGGAAAGCCAAAGGGCTGGAGGAAGTGCGCAAGTGCCTGCGATCGCCAATGTTCCCTTCGTCCCTAGCAATCAGAACAACCAAAATCAAAACCAAAACCAGGGAAATTAATCAGTACCTCAAGAATAGTGGTGGGACCTGAGGTACAAAGTAAAGAACCACCAAATGAAAAGAAAGTCCATTTCAGTCAGGAACTATCAGCAGAGCAAGGCAAGACAGGGCCATCAGTTAAAACAGAAAACAGGACAGAAGCCAGTACAGAAAAGACTGAACCTGAGTTGAGGGACAAAGTCAAGCCTGATGCTGGAAAATCTGTTCAAGAAACTTTGGATAAATGTAATGTATGCTCACTGGGAAATAAGGCCCCGGTCTTGGAATGCTCTATTGATGGGAAACCTGCCGAAGTAGTCATAGACACAGGAG
This sequence comes from Odontothrips loti, assembly GCA_038380765.1. Classification (NCBI taxonomy): domain Eukaryota; kingdom Metazoa; phylum Arthropoda; class Insecta; order Thysanoptera; family Thripidae; genus Odontothrips; species Odontothrips loti. Next base: position 2,675,942 of record CM076249.1, on the reverse strand, counting down.
CTGTGATTACTGTGTTTAAACGAACAACCAGAGAACTAGCACCGGCCAGATTAAGGCTGAAGAGTGCAACTTCTCATAAAGCTGCATTATTTGGACCTGTACGAACATCTATTGTAATAGCTGGATGGGAATTCAAGTTTAATGTCTATGAAGCAGAAATAGAGGAGAACCTTTTGGGTTATGATTTCTTGGATTATTTTGATGCCACTATTAGAGTCAAAAGTCGGATTCTAGAGTTTCCTTTAATTGATACTGGGCAAGTCATAAGGACTCAGTTTAGAATTGGGCATGCCAATGCCAAAGGTAAATTCAGAGTTGGGGAAGTCTTTTACCCAGTCATAGCGAGGCAAAGAACTGTTTTAAAACCTTTTGTGGAAAACAAAGTCACAACGACTCTGGTTACTGATTGCAAAATGGAAAATCTGACTCGGGATGTAGGGGTCAGGTTGACATTTGACTCATATGTTAGTCCAAGTCCACTGGGCGGAGACAAGGGTGGCGCAATGTCCAAGCCTCACTCTCTATCCACCCAGAGGAACGGAAGCCAAGCAGAGAGTTCAATGTTTCCAGATGATATCGAATATATGGAATGGAAAAGTGATGAAAGGGGATCCCCAGGGTGCATCGACACCACAAATGAAATGGAAATTGATAATGATATATATGAAATGGATGTAGATGTGCACAGAAATGGATTTGTTGAAATGGAATTAGAAGGAAAAGAAAAAGAGGAAAGGAAAGTGATGCAATCAGTCCACAAAGATTTTAAAGCAGAAAGAAAAGTTCATTTGGGAGTGTTTTCAACAACTCCGTTAATGGGAAATAAAGTTTCAAGATTACCTATTTCAGTAATAACAGAGTCAGGGGTTGTGCCATGTGTCACAGCACCCATGGATGTAACTTTGCAAAATATGGGAGATAGGTGCGTAGAGGTTCCGAAGTATGCAGTTCTTGGTGAAGTATACTTGATGCATCCCATGGAGTATCACAATTCTGTAACAAAAGATAAAATTGGATGTGAAATTGATGATGAGCAAGATGAGGAAGAATTTCCTACTCTGGTTACTTGTGTGGAACACGAAACTAAACCGTTCAAAGACGCTGAGTATGATGCTAATCCAAAGAGTGTTATTCCGGAAGACCAACCATTGCCAAAAGACTTGCAAGAGTTAGCAGATAGGTGCAAAGAGCTAAATGTAGAGCAGAAAAAGGCTTTGGAAAGTCTTCTCAGGAAGCATTCAGATGTATTTGCAAAGGACAATACCACATTTGGTAAATGTCCATGGTTAAAATTTAGAATAGATACTGGAGACCATCCTCCAATAAAACAGAATGCTAGACCAGTTCCTATACATTATAGGGAAGCTGTTAAGGAAACTATTCTTAAGTATTTGCAACAAGGCGCAATTGTGCCAAGCCAGTCAGCTTGGGCTTCTCCCATTCTTTGTGTTATGAAGAAAACTGGAGAAGTCCGAGTCTGCATTGATTATAGAGCTTTAAATGCTGTCACCAGAGTACCTGCTACACCTATTCCAAGGGTACAGGACCTGTTGCAGCACATGGGAGGAAAGAAGCTGTATCATGCATTTGATTTGGCTCATGGCTATCATAACTTAGAAATTCACCCAGATGACCAGCCAAAAACGGCTATAATTTTACCAGAAGACTTGGGTTTGCCAAGTAGACAGTTTGAATTCACTAGACTGAGTTTTGGGTTGTCAGCTGCACCTGGAGCATTCCAATGTGTCACTGACAGACTCATAACGCCAGCCAAGGAGCCTAACCCAGAAAATGATTTGGGTGATACAGTTTCAGTTTACCTGGATGATGTATGCATTGCAGGGGACAACGTTGAGGTCATGTTACAACGCTTAGAAGCATTGTTTAACAGAGTGAGAGCATCTGGATTCCTGTTGAAAGCAAAGAAGTGTGAGTTATTTCAAAAAGAAATTTCATATTTAGGACATAGACTGTCAGCACAGGGAATAAAGACTGATGACAATAAAATCAATAAAATATTGCATTGGGCAAGACCAACTGACCAAAAAGAATTGAGGTCTTGGCTAGGTTTAGTAAATTATTATACCAAGTATGTGCCACATTTGGCAACAACAGCAGCTCCTTTGTATGGACTACTGAGGTCAAAAATAAATTTTGATTGGACTCAGCAATGTGAAGAGTCTTTTGATAAAATCAAACAGCTACTCACAACACCTCCGGTGTTGGGAACACCTGATGTAACTAAAGGTCCTTTCACGTTAACATCAGATGCCAGCCTAACTGGCCTAGGGGCAGTTTTAAGCCAAGAGCAAGATGGAAAAGATGTAACTATAGCTTATTGGTCAAAAATACTAAATACAGCCCAAAGGAACTACTGTGCAACTCACCGTGAACTTCTAGCTTTGGTAGAGTCAGTAAAAGCATTTAACCATTACTTGGCAGGTGCACCATTTGTGGTGAAGTCAGATCACGCTGCGTTACAGTGGCTTAGAAGTTTCAAAAACCCTACTGGTATGCTGGCAAGGTGGCTCGAAAAGTTGGCACCTTATCAGTTCCAAGTTGTCTATGTTAAAGGCACCAGTATAGGGCATGCAGATGCACTCAGTCGCAGACCTCAAAGACCCTGTAATGAAAATTGTGTTAAGTGTACTAGAATAGAGGAAAGGGAACAAATGGCAGCAGTTAAGTGTGCAAAAATTGAGAAGAGGGAAGAACGAAGAACTGAAAATGTATGGATAGAATGTAATAATAATTTCAAGATTATTCATAAGAACGGTTCAATTTTTGACAGCAGTTCAAGCTTACCCATTATTCATGCTGTCAGTTTAGACGGTAAAATGGGAGCAGGACTTGCTAAGGATGTGGAGTACTGTTTCAACGTTAAAGAAGAATTCCTTCAAACTAGGAGGAGCTGTCCAGGAATTGTACCTGTTAGAAGAGGACAGAGAATAATTGTTAATGTTATTACAAAGTTGAGATATTTTCAGAAACCAACACCTGAACAAGTCAGAATAGCTTTAATTCACTTGAGGGATTGGCTTATAGCAAACAATGTAAATGAATGGTGCATGCCTGAGTTCTCATGTGGCAAGGACCAACTAAATTATCAGAGTCTGATACAGTTCTTAAATGAAATATTTGCAAACACAGGCATGAACATTCATATGTATCACTGGGTTCCAACTAATGTAAACACAGTTGAGCCTAAAAACAGCTGTGCCCCAAGCAGGGTCGCTGTTATAGATAGCATAAAAACTTTACCTGTATCAGTAGAAAATGTTATGATAAACTGGGGAACCATCATAGCTGAGGGCATAGACCCAGATCAGTTGAGGAGAGACCAAAGGCTTGATCGTGATATAATGCCAATAATAATTGCAGTGCAGGAGGGCAAACGCCCTGATTTCCAAGATATTGTTGGTTATAGCAGCAGGACTAGAACGTTGTGGCATCAGTTTAAATCTCTTGTTTTAAGGGATGGATTGTTGTTCCGAAAATTTGTGCATATCACCAGGGATCCTGAAAGGGACCAATATCAATTAGTTCTGCCATCAAAACATGTTAAAAATACTGTAAAACATTACCATGACCAACTAGGGGAGATCAACCATTTTGGAATACACAAAACAGTGGCTCACCTGCAGAGATTCTTTTGGTGGCCAGGAATGCAAAATGACATTCAAGGGTGCCTTCATAATTGCAAAGTGTGCAATAGATTTAAAGGAGTAAAATACAGAGTCAAGCCACCAATGAAAATATTCCAGGATGGGGTCCTCCATGGTAGATGGCATGTAGATTTAGCGGGGCCATTTAAAGAAACTTCAGAGGGTTATACCCACATTCTTATTGCAGTCGAAGCTTTCTCTGGTTGGCCTGTGGTTGTACCACTTCGAGGTGAAAAGGCAGCAGAGGTAGCCAAAGCATTAATAACTCATGTATTCTCCGTGTTTGGGTCACCCATCTCTATGATGACAGACCAGGGCAGAAATATGTTATCTGAAACAATGAGAGAAATTGCAAATTTGTATCAAATCAAGAAGTTCAAAATATCTGTTAAACATCCTGAGGCTAACGGCAAGGTGGAAAGGTGGATCAGGACGTTAAAGTTACAGTTAGCAATGCTGATAGGAGATAACCCTTTGAATTGGCCTGAGTACTTACCATTCATATCACAAGCCTATCGTAGCCTGCCAAATGAGGTTACAAAGTGCTCTCCCTATGAGATAATGTTTGGAGCACCTATGAGGACTCCTTTGCAGATGGAAAGAGGGGCTCCACCCTCTCAGGCGGATTGGAGCCATCACAGGGATGAGTATCCTTCGTTTGTCAGGGAGGCTTTGACAAAGATCCATGACATAGTAAGGGAATCCAAAATCCAGGCTGCAAAAAGGATGAAAGATTATTTCGACAGAAATGCTATGCTTTCTCCGTTTAAAGTGGGAGATCGAGTGTATTACTATAAAAGGAATACTCAAAGGGGAGTGATGAGAAAGTTAACCTCACCTTGGTTAGGGCCTTTCACTATAGTAGATATTATAAATGATTGTAACGCCCAAATCAGGGATGACGCGCCACCACACAAGCAAATGATTGTCCATATTGATAAGTTAGCGGCGTACACGCCACAGGAGTCGGACGAAGGCTTGGTAACGGCGGCCTGGCTCACTTTTGTGGAGTAAACAGCTGTCGAACAACAGAATGGGCTACCGGGCCGAGCCAAGTCACGGCCAGTGCGAGCCGCTCACCGCCGACTCCAAACCGACAACCGCCGCGAAGATTCAAATGTTGTTCGCCGCAGGACGCATGCTGGGAGTATCGACGCGGGGTATGCCGGGAAGGCGTCACCTGAAGCTCATTGTTGAGATAGCGTCCCTCCAGACAACATCGAGAAAACAGCGCAGATGGCACCGAGAGTTCGCATCGCAAGGAAACCAGAGGAGTTCAAAATACCCAGGAAAATAAACCCAGGAGGGGACGCCGGCGAAGTTCACCAGTCACCGCTTGCCGCGCTGTTCCGGGCAGAGGAAAAGCACCTAAGCCGTGGGGTAGCGACAACATCGACGGGAGTATCAACGCCGGCGGCCAAGGGAAGGCCACCAAGGAACATCAGTGCGGTCTTCGGAGGGAAGGATATTCCGGTGACAAAAACCAGCCAGAAGAGGAGTTATCCAGCAGTGAAGAGCAAGACGGAGGAGAAGAGAGAATCGGTCAAGTTACACTGCATCAGCATAGTGAGGCGAGCGCAGCGGGACAAGGAAGCGAGAGACAGGAGTGCGATGCGGTCGGTACAGGAGAGTTTGGACAGAAGTTACGAGGAAATGGACGAGTTGTGGAATGGTGAACATCAGTGGAGCGTAGGAGATATGGAGAGAGAGTGGCAGGCGATGACGATGGATGAGATGCAGGGAGAACTGGACAAGATAGAGCGGGCGATCGAGGAGGAAAAGAGGAAGGTGGAGCAGTTGAAGGAAGTAAAGGAAATGGAGGATATAAATGTGGACTGGGATAATGTGGAGTGGCAGGGATTAGGTGGTGAGGAAGAGAGTATAGATTTGGAAGCGTTACTGGTTCAGGTGGAGGAGAAGGTACAGGAAAGTTTAGAGATTTCAGAGAAGTTAAGGAAGGCGGAAGAGTTGGTAGAAGCAGAGAGTGTTGGAAGCAGTGGGCAGGAAGTGGTCAAGAAAAGGGAGTACGTACCATTCCGGATAGAAAAGAGGATCAAGAAGAGGTGTAAGAAGTGTTTAGGAAGAAATCACACTGCTATTAAATGTACAAATTTGAGTGTGGCGCTAGTGAGGCGCATGGAATTATTTTTGGGAGGATATGGGAACGAGACAGAGCTGAGTTTCACTCCTGAGGAGGAAAGTCAGATGATTAGGTGTGATTTCACCAAAACCCTTAGGCCGGACATAGAAAGCATTGTGAGGGGTATACAAAGAGAGAAAGGAGTGGAGAGATATGATCCTAAGCACCCTAGTATGCAGTAGAATAGTTTCAAGTGTTTCAAGTGCTATAAATCTGTATTATTATTATGTAAAGCAGTATTACTATTATTACTATCGTTATGTTTGTGTTTACTGCTGAGTTTGAATTCTGAAGTTAGTATTAAGCAAAATTTAATGTGTTATTGTTTGGTTTGACAAATATTATGTATTAATCGTTATTGTAATGTCTTGCTGTTTAAATAGCTACTGTAATATTAAATCATTGTTGAAGTTGTGCAAATATATATCTATATAACCATTAAAAATTCTGTGGACTTTCTCATTGAAGGGGGCAGTTACATGCTAAGGTTGCCAGTCCAGCTGAGTGGCCATAGCATGGGAATGAAGGCTGTTAATGTTAAGGTTGCCGGCCAGAATGCTGTGCAGCCCTGACATTAGTTATGAAAGTTCCAAAAGTGACAAGGTCACCTGCTAAGTGAGTTGTGTGGCCATGACATGATCAGGAAGTAGCTAATGAACAAAAGGTCTAAGATAACGATACTATATTCTTGTCATTATAGAGTAGAACAATAGGACACTGCCGGGAATACTGCAGCGTGGATACACATTAAAGCACACTGAGGGAGTAGCTATCACAGCGTCACAAAGAAAACACAAAAACACAAATAGTTTTTAAACAAAAGCTAACGAGAGCAGAAAAGGGAATAGCTGTCGGACTATTACATCAGGAAATGCTTGTAAACAAAAGCGATAAGCATATATAAGACATTAAAACAAAGCAGTAGGACTAGTTAAACAGATGGTCCTCACTAAGTGCAAGTGGAGCAGGATCTAGAACGTCCTAAAAAAAAAAAATAATAATAATAATAATCATATGGGGAAACAATAGCAACAAAAAGTATACAACATTGGGTATACAGGACTGGAACTTACAAAGGTAGTATTTTTGTTGCACACACTGCAGCGGAGGCGGCGCTCGACAAACAGAAAATTCCAAGAAAAGACTCGTACGCCACGAATAGCAAAGGTGGCGGGGAGAACCAGGCCTTGGAAATTGGGAATATAATGGTCCGGCAGGACACAGAAGAGACAGATCTAAAAAAAAAAAAAAAGGAGAGGCAGAGGGGAATATAGTGGTCAATAATAGTAATAATAATAATAATAATATAAAAAAAAAAAAAAAAAAAAAAAAAAGGGGGATGTGTAATAAGGAAGGTTAAACTCACGTTAGATATCAAGGAAGGAGTGTGGGGGTTTGCGACTTTTAGTATGTCGACCCACACTTTGTAGGCAAGCTGGGGTCCGTTAGTGAGGGGAGGCATCAGGGATGATGCAACGGAGCAGGAGCTTGAATTCGGGCTTGCAACGGTAGTTTCAGCGCAGAGTTCCATCGAGGCACTGGGGCTCGAGGCCATGAGCTCTGTTACAAGGCGGCCGACGGCGGCCAGCTCCTGGGCCTCTTCCGCGTCCTCTTCAGCGGCAAGGTCTATTAGCTCAATGGCGGTTTGGGGTTTGGAATCGGGTTCCATGCAGCTGTCGCTAGGGGAAGAGTCCCGTTCTAACAGCATGATGGTAAGCCCGTCCGAGTCTTGAAGGATTTTTCGGTGGGGCGCCATTTTCCAGGGTAAATAAACGACAGGAGTCACACTTCACACACTTCCAACGACGGGTGGAGTTCACTAGCGACCGTTACGCAAAGCTGGGAAGACTGACGCCTGGACGCCGTTGTCGGTTTGAATTCGACTCGACAGAGGCCGAACAATTGACAGCGACAACCAATGAGAACGTGGCAGGGAGACGAGTATGGTCAGGTATAGCGTTGAAATGGCAAAGTGTGATTTGTAAAGAATTAAAGACTACAAAAACTGTAGTAAAATAGTTCAGTAAAATTTTAACATATTTTATGGAAGTCCGGATGGGACAAAAGGGTATTCCCCTGTCAGGGAAGGATTTGACTGAAGTAGTCAGTTGAGCGTCTGTTAGTAAAGTTTCGTGTACACATGAGTTTCTCATACTGAAGATGTCGACTATGGAGCCAAAAATTCAAACCGCTCACTGCGAATAACGATCTTGGCCGGGTCAGCCATGATTTTCAATCGGTAATGCTAAAACCAAGCATTAACGAACAGGAGCGTTCGAATTTCAGGTGAAATAGCTTGATAAAATTAGTGACGGGAGTTGGAAGCTTTTCAACAAAAGCATGTGCCAACAAAATTGATGAGTTTTTAAAACAATAGTGCAAAAGGGTGGTTGGGGATAAGTAGCGTCGCCACCCTTAACAACGTCTACTTTGGTCGCATCTTGACCAGCGAAATTGGTCCCTTTATGACACAGTGTGGTCGTGTGCCCTTGAATTTCGAGCATCCAATCCTGATGCGGTCGACAAGGGATTCGAGCGGTTGGATAGTTGAAAGGCATCAACAATGTAACAACAAACTCCTGGGACCTGTGGACTTTCACCACGGGGGTCCCAAGGCCGAGTTCACCGGGACCCAACCGGGAATCGAACCAAGGGACCCGGTCGTCACAAACCGACACTGGACCAATTACTCCGTGGACAGCTGTCCAAGACCAAGTGCATCAGCTAGTCTACCCAAGGACGACGGAACGACAGGGCAGAGCGGCAAACATCTGGCCGCGCAGCAGACGACTAGCAGTCGACTCTACGGGACGCAGCTTTCAATTCGGAGGAGAGGAAAGCGATATAAGTTAAGTAGCGTCAAAAATCGGAGAGTTTCGCGTAAATTTGTTAGCTAGTTTTCAAAGGTGCCTTAGAATAAGTTAGTGTATAAGTTAGTTGTAAGCAAATAGGTCAGAATAGTGGGTGATAGGTCAGCATGGCACCAGGGTCTAGGCACCATAACCTGGAATCAGGTTAGGTAAAGGTAAACAAAAATACTGTGCAGAGATGTTTGTGTTTCAGTTCACGAGATGGCAGTCAAACTTTTCTCACATCGCAGCACAACTACATCGTGTCCTCAAGAGTGCGAATCAACAGCGGAGATTTTCAAGATTTAATATTTGGCTTTGAGTGAATCTATGAGAGTGATTTCTGCGTCGAAGTAGCATAGTCAACCTTCGACTGTAGGAGAGTTAGTCATGTGAAAAGCGTATTACTGGCCATAATGCGCGCGACGTATAGATTTCAACTCAGCACACAGTGTGTCAAGGATTCATTCACCCTTTATGTTTATTTTTGTTTGAACATGGAAGCTTTGGGGTTTGGGATTGGACACCCTAAACCAGCACGTAGTCGTGTCAAAGTGGAAATGGGATTCTTTCAGGATCATGGTTGATGATTAGAAAATTTAATTTGATTTAATGGAGATCAGTTTCAATTTGATTGTAACGCGTTACTGAAAAGAAATGGTTATTGGATGAAATGTAAGATTTTTAAATTGTAAGGGTCTTGAAAGGAGAGGAAGGAGCTTAAAAAGAAGGGAGTGGTGTTACGTAGAGCAGACTATTTAAGTCACCTATTTCATACCATGGGCATCATAACCCTTTTCTTTGTTTATACCCTGGGACACCATCTTTATACCGTGTCGCCCTCTGGTGGCTGGTAGCCCAACCAGCATTATAAGGTGTCGCCATCTAGCGGCTAGTCACAACACTGCTCTGCGCCCCACCACCTTTCACTCCTCCTTCATCTTCTCTTGGCCTATAAAAGCAGGCACCGCTCACCTAGCAGTGCCATTCTGTGAGACGCTCTCTTGGAGTCAATACACTACTAAACCCAACTCCCCGACTACCTTATTCCGCCTCCTCTACTTAACAGTACAGTTCTAAAAATTAAATTTAAAAAAAAAAAAACAGCTATCATACACAGCCAATAATTACAAAAAAAAACTTATGTGACAATGCCTAATGTTAACAAGTCACTTTAGATATTATGCTAAACTCCTTCGTGGTGACAAATAGAAAGTCTCATAATCGACAGTCCATGGAGTCATAGGTTTATCAGGTCCAAGATTGGTGGCCAACAATGCCCTAACAGTAGGGTTGACTTCAAATTCTATCAGAAATGCCCCGAACCTAGCATCATATAAACCTCTACATTCTTTAGTGATTACGAACACATCTTCATTGTGAACATAAATGTGACTGATGAGTCCAAACAAAGGCACATCACTTTGCAGCTGCAGATTAACATATAGTCCTTTTTCATACAGGTAACCAGCAACAGTAACTCGCTGAACTTCTTCCACTGCATCTTCCATGACAATGCCATGTGCACTGAGGACTTCAAAGAAAGGAGTTTCTCCAGCACCAATAAATGCACCTTTAGAAATAATCACTTCCTTTTTCACCTCCATTTCAAGGTCCAGAAATTCAGCACATTGATACATCTGTTGCAGATCGACATATGTCACAGGCAGGTTTTTAAAGCAGCCAACGATTGCACCAAATCTTTTAGGTAGAGCATGTTTGCCTTCAAACCTACATAAGCGAACAAAACTTTGCATCAGGAAACAAAGACAATTGTGACAAAAAAAATCAGTTGGGAAAGTCCAAGAGAAAGAATTTATCCATATACAGCAACAGTATGTAAAAGATTTTTGAAACAGTCATATCATGTAAATCTAATTTAGAAAAGAAGGGAAAGAAAAGGAAATGAAAATCACCTCATGCACCAGTACAAGACAGCTGGACCATAACGTTTCATCAGCTCCACATGGTGCAACAGGTGGTGATGTTTGTTAATGGGTCTTATTTTCTTGGGCGTCTTCCTTTGTCTGCCATGATTTGGAGATGAACTTGAACCCGACAAAGTATCTAAAGGCTGGTTTCCTTCGACACTATCCTCAGGATCAGACTCTGGTCCAGATAGGGATGATTCCTCCAACAAAAAATTCTCAGCTTCTGGGTCATCTTCTTCATTTTCTGCTTCAATTGGACGATCAGGGGATACAAATCAAAGAAAAGTCGGTGGTGTTCACGAATAAGATTGTCAAGATCTTGCAAGTCCTGTTGAGATATAACAGTGCTGAATATGATACAACTCAACCTTTTTAGGAGCACTAGCAGCCTAAGATGAGGGTTGTCTAATGGAACTCTGTCACCAACTAGAAAAGGAAAAACTTGCAAAAGACACCATGTTTGGGCAGCAGTTTGGTGTATAGTATAACATCCTTTGTTTTTAACTGAATCAGGAGTAAAGTTGGGTGATGGCTTGTTTTTCACATCGGCTGGCCCATAATTAAATGACTGAATTTTCACATTAAAATCAGCTACATCAAAAAATTTCTGCACAAAGCAAAACTCATGCAGAGCAAGTTTAATTTCCATGGGTGCTACACCTTTCAAGATGTCATGCATGCCATCCTTGATAAAAGCTTCTGGAAAATTAGCAAACCTTGACTGCTCAAACAGGATACTTCTTTTCAAAACACCATAATTAAATCTTACAAAATTCACTGACTTTACATTCAATTCACTAAGATGAAACTGATGGAGTTCTCTTGTTCTCATCTCACCCTGGGCAAAAATGTTCTGGTGAAGTTCACTTCTTGAAACCATACACAAAGAACAAAATTTTGAGCACTGAGGAGGATAAAGTCCAATAAGTTCATGAGCAGCAAGGGCATCAGCAGCACCTGCCACCAATGTGGCACGAAGTGTGTAGGGACGCCCATGCACATCAATTTCAATTCCATCTGGGGTTTCCAGTTCTTGAAGCTCCAAGAAAAGAGGCTGTAACATAGCATCCAAGCCAATACCTTCTGGAAGATCCTCCTTGTAAGCGTAGGCAAGGATAAATACACTGCGCAGTCTAGCATTTTCTTCAGGAGGCAGATTCTGAATTTGGAATTGCAGTTCTGATATCTTGTGAATTCCAGTTTTAGAACCTAATGGATTCACAGAATCAGCATCATCAACATGGATAGTAATACGAATAGTATAAGGATACTCAGATACTAATCGGTTATTTCCAGCAAGAGAACCATCAAGGTAGGACCGTAACTTTCCATCAGTACTTTTTTCTCGGAATGGATAAGGTGATAAAGAACTCTGTTGTTTAGCACAGCAGTCAGAGTTTTCTTCAATGGAACATATTGGAAGGACTTCTTAATTTGAACAGGAACTGGAACACCTTGATTATTAATATGTATATCCTCTCTATGTCCAAGAGATATGGTTTGTGGCTCTACGTAATTAAAGTTCCTTTTAAAATAATTTATTTGCTGTTCCTTGGTTTTGAGAGTCTTAAATGGTTCAGAAATGACCACATTCGAAATACACTGGTCAATGATGTCAGCTGCCACACCTGCATCCTTCATATTTCTTTCTATGCTGTCTTTAGTGGCAGCAACAACTGAATTTAAAAATCTCTGAGTCTCCTCTATAACTACAGAAATAGCTGCCCCTGTCACATTGCCACGCTTGCGTAAGTCCAGAATCAACCTTGCAGCAGCTCTTTGCAGACTGCTGTTAAAAGTACTTTCGGTTTCAGCTGGAGGATCTTCATGTTCACTATCTGCATTGTCATTATTAATGGTTCCATTACTGCCATTGTCAGTGCTGGTATCATTTACTGAATCTCCTGAACTAGTACTGCTGTCCTGACTAAAGCTTGAGCCAGATTCACCAGAATGGCCACTTTCTGATTCAGAAGACGACAGACATTCATCAAAATGATGGTCTCTGAGGTGACGGTACAACGAGGTCTTCACTGCGAACTTTCTTCTTTGGCAGTCACCTTCGCAGCACAAGTATGGTGGATCGTGCCTCTTGCCAAGATGCTTCTGAAATGTGCCCACTCCACCACAAATTCTCCTTTCACAATGAGCACAGAATATACCCATTATGCTTATAACTCTAGAATACAAGGTAATATAAAAGAATATTTGTAAAAAAATATAAAATATAAATAAAAGTTACATACATAGAATATTCCAGAAGTAAATTCATATCTTGCTTTAGATAAAAATGCAATATTAAAAATAAGACTATTCTAAATAAAACTATTCTAGATACTATTGTAAAAGCTTTGCCAGATTAATGCTATGACAGGATGATTGCAAAATTGAGTTTTAAATTGAAAGGGAATTGAAGGGGAATGAAAACAAATAATATAATAAAAACTTACCATACAATGCAGTCACTGCGTCATTTGGAATATCTCCAGCTGTGGCAATCGCAGATAGCTCCTCCCTTCCTATGCGCTTGACAGCTGGCTGAGACAGAAACTCCATCATCCAGAAGCTGAAAACCAAACTTATAAAATTATGCAGAGTCAACAATGAAATGTAAACTACAGGGTTTCCATCAATTTTTCCAAACTATTTTTCATGCTTTTCAGACCAAAATCTATTTTTCAAAAAATTCCAAAATCTAGAAATTTTTCAATTTCTCCATGACCTAATTAAGATTTCCATGACTTCTCCATGTCTTTAATAACCATGTTTTTATTCCATGACTTGCCAGAGGTTTTCTAGACTTGTACCAGCTGCAATTTGGTCCTGCAAATTCACTTTGATCATACAGTTATCACATCTTTCTATTTGAAAATAGCCAAGTTTATGGTTGAATCTGAAAGCTCAATGAAAATGCTACTGACTGTATTCTTTAGAACTATTTTGCACCAGAAATTGGCTTAAGTTGCCTCCTCAAAGTTACCTTGCTGGGCCAAACTTCATAGTGAGAGAGCTTAGTCCTGACCTGAAGGAATGATTGCAGCCACAGCAATATCATATGCTGCTTCAAATTTGAGCTCAATCTTAGTTAAACAGTTGTTTTTGGTGATAATAATTTTGCTGGCCCAGAAATAGTGCATGTCTCATAATCCCTCAACACCCTCTCACCTGTGAAAAACAGCTAAGTCAGCCGAGGACAACGTAACGGCTTCTACGAAGGCATAGACAACGCACACTGTGCAACCATCTGCCACAATGGAGGGTGGCCGAAAACGCGGTACTGCGATAAGAAACTTTTCAAATTGACATGACCCTCGATGTAAAGAAGTACGGTTTTCAAACAAAAGTGTGCACGAAATGTGATACAAACTCACCTTGTAATCTTCATGAAAACATGACAGCGACGGCTGCGGAACTGCGGAACTGCGGACAACGGTTTCACGTTTGCGGCTCGCGGTGCACTGCAATTTGAAGCGTAACCGCCACCCGCCAAACCTGTCGCACGGGACACTGCTGCCAACCTATCAAGTGACAGAAAACAAAGACAGACAGACTTGACCTGATCCGATAATTTCTCATTACAAACCGAAATTTAGAAGAAATAACACCCAGTTATATAATATAATTTCACACCCTGCTCTAGGGGAGATAACTGATCTGTGGGAATCATTTTAAGTTTTGGTAGTTGGCAGAACGGGGTCCACATGACTGCCTGTCATTGGTTGGGCATACAAAAAATTCAAATTCAGTCTTTTAAAAAAAAATAGATTTAGAAGAAAAAAAAATGCACTTTTGCGACCCACTCAACTTTTAGAGAAGGTTTGGCATGCATTGCCTTAATCTAACTCATTAGTTTCATTGATTAATTCTTTGTTATGTTTAACAAGTTACAAGATTGTAAAAAATTTAACATTTAAAACTTTTGCAAATTTATGATTTCTTCATTTTGCACAGCTGTACTGCATGCCCAAAATGAAAATCCACAACCAGCTAAGGATATGTCAGACTGCAAAGTTAACAAATCTTTTCAGCAAATACCTTTCACATATATTGTGGCCCATCATTAACTTGTGATAAAAGACACACTAGAGGTAAATTTAGTTTCGTGCGTGATGGCTGAGTGCTAGCCTCCTTGCTGGGTCACTTTGCAATTGTCTTTCCCTAAAGATTTGATTAACAAAAGTTCAGTGCGAGCCATGAGCGAGGTTTACCACTCACCCGTCACTCAGAGAACACTCACGAAAGTAAATCCACTCTCAGAGACTGTCACTTGGTCATTCATTTTAGCCTGATAGAACTAAACACTAACAATGGCTGGTGTTAGTTATCATAATGTCAACTTTGTTACAAATAAATAATTATGACACTGCATGAAACAATCCACATCATTTGAATGACAATTTTAAGATTTTCTTTAGCATCCAAACACAAAGGTACACAAAGCACCTAATTGCTTTCCTCTTGTGTATTAACACACAAATAACATGCATATATTAATGTGAGAAGTATCTTAGAACTGACCTGCATTTCAGATTTTGGAACAAACTACGCGAAACATTAAAGATGTTAGTTATTGTCACCACTACAGAACAAATCTAACTTCAAACATCAATTGTCTAAAAAATTATGTTGAAGCTGAAACTGGATGGGTACGCTTGTTCGACCTCTGAGTAAGAAGATCTATGACCAAACAGGGCTATCATTTGTTGATTTAGTTATTAAGATTGAGCAATTTCTTATTTTTTAAGACAACAGAACAGAAATTAAGGTGCATCTGACACTTAGCTTTTTAGGGAGGCTCGTGCAATCCATTCCAAACGGCGTTGATGTTACTGCTGCGTACAAAGAATACACGGACACGAAACCTGAGAAAACTTGTTTCTAGCAGTCAAAAGACCCGACACCTCAAAACCTCTGCTTTTGGCATGCAAAGCATTAACACAAGTTTTTAGCCACACAATTAAAATCTTTGAGAAGCAATAATGTAAAATTGCAACTGAACTAGGTTAACTCCTCCTGCAGCACAAAGGATACAATGCGAAACAGTAAAACACACTCCGAAGTAAACTCGAATTATATCCTCTTTTCCATTCACTAAACGAAAATCTTCTTGTCAAAAGACGCCAATTCATAAACATGTAAACACCACCGTGTTGCCATTCCGCGTCGTGCAGATAACGAATGTGTTCTGGTTCGAACGCAAACTGCGAATACGCGAATCTTGAATCTGAATACGAATCAGAAACGGAAACTCAGACCTGTAAACAGTCGACGACGCCTCCGCAAGAGCGGCAAGACTGCGTTTAGTGTTTATTTCATGTTTGTTTGGATTTGGTGCTTGGTTCCTTTCTTGGAGTTCTACGGTACGGACTCGCATCGCAAGTTTTTGTCATGACTATCATGTGTGACGGGAGTATATTTGCTGTCTTGCCCTTGTTCCGACTTGATCAAAAGTACAATGGGACCCCTCGGGTCCATTGTTTACAGTGGGCCGACAGTACTTACTTTGCTGCTCACTTCGATGGTTGATGATTTTAAAATTTCAACCTATCTTTTCATAAGTTCGTGGACGAGTTGTCACCAGATTAGGTTAGGTAGCATTTGTGTGTTCATAGCAGTCCATAACTGCACTTAATGTAAGACAGAAACAATTAATGCATTTCACTTCTAAAAGTTGTCTTTGGCTTGATTGCGCTTGTCATCTTGAAAAGTTATTGTACACTTCCACTATTTTTCATGCTGTTTCTGTGCAAAATAGCTATTTTCCACTTTACATCCGTAAATTATAGACTCTCTGGTCTTCCTAACTGTCTCCGTACATTACCAATGAGTATGGTAGTTCCTTACGAAGACAGTTCACCATAAGTTACGGATAAAGAGTTCAAGACTACCCTAGTGTCAGTACTGATCTATATTACGAGCAATATCTTGAATTATCATTGTAGTATACGGTGAGACAAATATGTTCGTAACATATAAATCAAAGTTCTCCGTAGAACATTTAGAGTGTAGCACCGTCACGCCGAAGTTCTCCTTCGGCACCTCGCCCCTCCGCAACAGATCCACGATGACGGCGGTAGGCGCTCCTGATGACGGGCCACATCTCGGTGCACAAGTCACCCAAGTCGCCGCTCCCCGGACTCCGCCCCGACGTGGTGGCCACGACGGCGCCCTCGGCCTCAGCTTCAAGCATGCCTCGAGGCCCGTGTCTATGTTCGAAGTCTCTCCAGAGCGGCCTGGAGGGCGCAGGCTGTACACACACCTGGCCGTCGTTCGTCGCCAAGACGCCGCCTCGAACCGCCCCTCTTCGTGATCCGTCTGACCCCAGACGTCGGTCTGGTTCTTTTGGTGCCTAAGGCTGCGTGCACCGACGCAGCCAGCTTAGCGGCCGATGTGGATGCGTTGGCACTCATAGAGTATGTTGGCACTGAGCGCAAGCTCGGGGAGCACAGCGCTCATTGTACACAGTTATGTACAAAAACATATACACTTATGTACAATTTTAAACTTACAAATTAGACACCAATGTTCATTTTAGTACATAATTATGTAATACAAAATACAGAATTATGTACAATTTTGTACTCAAACTATAAACATTATTGTACATACTTGCGCACAAAATAATTGTAGACAATTATGTATTAATTTGTACGCAAGAGTTTAAGTACTAAAATTGTACATAATTATGCACAATTTTGTACATAATTATGTATGCTTTGAAATGTACACATGTTATGTACAAAAAAAAGTACACAACAGTTTACTGTGTGTACTGGCCGGCCGAGGCACACATCTGCAAGACATTGGGCAGCGCGTCCTATAGACGCCCGTAGTTGGGTTCCCCCACCACTGCTACCTCACCAGCCCCCGCCACCATGATCTCGTGCCTCACCCCCCCGCACGGGGAGCAGATTTAAACTGGTTGATATACTATTTTTATTGTGAATTTAATCTCTCTCATACTAGCCACAGACCATGACAAAGTGTAGAAAGCGTCGAGACTCAACCTGAGCTGAGAATAGATACTTTCAATTATGAAATGTAAGGTTATGGGATGGACAAAGTGTCTGCTTCTAGCCTCGCACAGGTAGCTGCTTAGTCTCGCACAGGGTGTGTGCTTTCAAAACCCTTGTGGCGCGTGAATCGGCTCCCCGCTGCTCCCCGTGCGGGGGGGTGAGGTAGTCGTTGAGGGTGGGTGGGGATCAGGGAGGGGGAAGCCAACTCCGGGCGTCTATACCAAGTGTATCATTGGCCCCGGGCAGTTTCGGTTTTAGGCAGTCCTGCAACACACTATCTCCGTCTCTTTCTGGCTCGGCCAGACGCGTGAGACAGAAAAAGACGGAGATAGTGCTTTGCGGGACTGCCTAAAACTGCCCAGGACCAATGATACACCTGGTATGGTGACTGATTGCTTCCGCCAGGCGTTTCGAGAATTTTCGGCAGAGGCAGCTTCTCTAACAAATCTAGGGCAGATTGGGTGGCCGAAAATTGGGCGCGAACCGATGTTTCTGCCCGATCAATCGCTTTGATTGATCAGTAATTGTTTTACTAAATCAAAAAATAGCTGCCACCTTACAAGAATGATACCATCGGTAAAATAAACGATCAGAACATGCGATGAAACATAAAAACGACCACGTTTTCAGACAGCTTTTTCTCGAAGAGTAGTGGGAATTTTTACTTGAAACTTGGTATCTGGCCTCAACTCAAGAATTTACTAGGGCCACTTCAATTTCACTAAAATCTGAGACTATTTTTCTGGCAACTCGAGAACGGTAGGTGATATCGCCAAACCGAACTCGGATTTTGATAGAATTCGATTTTGACCTCTTAAGGTGATGCTTCGCATGTCGGCAGGAGCCGTCGTTATATGAGTAAAAATGTAACGGCGGCTACAAGTGACGCCGGAATGGGTAGGCAACCCTTCGGCCTTTTGCCTTCCCCCTCCCACCTCGCCCTGCAGAGAGGCGAGCCAGCGAGCGACCAGAGCCGGACCGGCCAGTCAAACACGAGTCGTCGGAGAAGACAGTAGTCTGCCTGCCCACGTGTCCGTTCGGAAATAGTCAAAATGTCGTACGAAACCACGACCCGTAAAGGCCCAAGTATGACCGGCTGAGTCGACACGCCGCTGCCCCTGCCTGCCTCTTGCTGCCGTTCTTGAAGTCCACGCTGCTCAACATGGGCGCCACCGGTGCTCGCCCCCGTTTGACCCCGCCGCCTACAAGAGTGACCCGGAGCGCAGATTTCCTACTTTCCTCGGGTTCCAGTAGTGCGAGGGTCCAAGGGCACCAAGAGAGAAAGGGGGAGAGGGGGAGGGAAACTTTTCATTTTTTTTAACTTTGGTGAAGTGTATGTAGTTTGTCTGCAGTAAAACACACACGTTTCACAATTAAAGTACAGTTTTTCTAGAAAGGACTGGCGCAAAACTGACCGGAAAACTGACTCATACTGGCAGGAAAACTATAGTTGTCCATAAAACTACCCGAAAACTATAGTTTGTTCGAAATAACTGGTACTTACAGTTAAACTGCAGTTTTTTATACTTGCTCTACACTTAAACTGTAAAAAAACTACACTTAAACCATACATAGATGACAGTCAATTGTACAGATGGACTTGATTTGTTGTACTTTTCAACTCGAATTGGAAATATATGTGGTTGTCTTGGATTACCTATGTAACGAGGCATATGCCCCGGTGTCTGACAATCAAGCGTCTGAGTCTGCAATGCTGTCATTCCCCACTCAAATAAAAATTAAAGATTTCCCATTCACAAAAGGTAGCTTTTGATAATGAAAAACAATAAATGTATTGATACTGTCTGTATTGGTGGACTTACTCTGACTCGTACCACCCCCCCCCCCCCCCCCCTCTCCTCTACGTCCACCCATGTCCGGTTTGTAGGAGCCCCCCTCCCCCTAAAAACCAGGACATCCTTTATGGACGACCCCCAATACAGTCGGAGACGGTATTTGAACCGTGATTTTTCGCATTATAACTGGTATAGACTATACCAAACCGAACTACCTATCCGGCGCTGCTTCACAGTGCGATTAATTTTCTCACCTTTGTTCGATGAGTAGTGATGGACTGCAGCAGAGGCCCGTAAGACGACCCCGCCGGCTGAGCCGTCTTGATTTGCTCCTTCAGATTCTTCAAATCGAAGGGGAATTTACCGGCAGAACTCTTCACATGTCTAGCGGCTTCGGCATACGGCTCAACCAACCGCATGACGTGCTGCGCACTCGCACACGTTTTCACACTCTTCTCCCGGAGTTCAAGGTGCGAAACAGTGAGGGTGTGCTTCACCACGGTGTTCGTCACGTGTGCGAGACAGTCGTCACGGACATGCTCCTCGAGGGCCTTTATGATGTTAGCACCCTAGTCGGTCAGCCAGTACACTTCATTGAATTCTGCGTCGGTGAAGCCGCACTCCACGGACTTCGCCCGAAGCGCCACGCGGATGTTTTCCCCGGTCTTCTTCTAGCCGACGGGAAAAGTGGTGGTGAAAAACGGGTGGCTTTCTTGACCCCACGCATAGTTAAATTTGACGGTGTTGTTCAAGCCACATGTCAGTGGCAGCCTGCAGTCCCCCGTCCATGACAATCTCCCTGGCCTTTCGCACCGCTTCGGCGCGGGCCTTGTCAGCGAGGTTGACCAGGTGACGCCGCATCGTGGCCGCGGAGGACATGACGTCGCTGGAGTGGCACGAGGGCGTTCAGTACTTCCACCGGTGTTTCAGCTGGTAGTCTTGCTATTTTTCGCATAAATGCTCTTTCCAGGACTTGCAAGACGTCTAGCTTGTACTTCGCTATGGAGGCCCAGGCTGGCATGCTGAATGTTATTATTGGCTGTATGAGCGCCTTGTAGAGTATTATCTTGGCCTCGGCTGTTGTGTGTGGGTTTTCAAAAGATGGATGACCGTCTTGAGTTTGACTTTTCTTGTGATGTTGTCTATCTGCGCCGTGAAGTTTAGTCCTTTGTCTATCATAATTCCTAGATATCGGAATTCGTCTTGTAGTTGTATTATCCTGTTCCCAAACACAGGTCCCGTTGTTCTTTTACGTGGTCCAAAGATGATAGTTTTGAAACCAGCGTGTCTTCGAGGCTATGTTCATATCTCCCATTACTTATTAGGGGAGAAATACCAACTCAATAACTGTTCCAAGGGTGTCAATAGGTTCGGAATGCAATGTAGATTTGGTGGCAAGCTGTAAACTCGAAACACCTAAAAATGTCAGTTGCAAGAGTTAGGGTAAAGCCTTGCAATAACGAGTGTTCGGAACGAGTCATGCAATAACGACGGTATGGAACTGCGGGAGAGTCAATACAAGGGTTTGAATCCGAGCAAAATGGGATAGGAGACGTCGATAAGGCGGTAGTTTATATCGCAGATTGTTGAGCGTCCTGGGATAGCAGTCAGCGGCAATTGCTGGTTTGGCGTAGTCGCCGTGTTGGTATCGACAATCAGTAGATTGCTCATGATGTAATGCGGCGTTGCCTTCTCCTTCCATCCATCATTCCTGCAATTCTTCTCATCACCTGTCCGGAAGGTAATAGAATCTTGCAGGTTTGTGAAACCATGTCCCACAAGATACCCTTTGTTGCATTTGACACATTTTTCAAGAGTCACCTCGACATGGCCACTAGGACACTTCCAGGGTGCCTGCTTTGAATACACGTTCAACGGCAGGTCAGAGGTCTCGAGGATTTCAGTAGCATTGCTGAACAGAGTGTACGTCAAATTGTCTGTGGTTTTGCGCCTTGTTCTCTGACCATCGCCCCAATCAGAAGAACCGAATTTAGCACTCGATAGTTGCGCTACTCTCACTAATGCTTCTCCACGCAGCTTGTTAGTTTCAGAAGTGATTCCTTGCTTTAACGCAAGACTGCAGGCTTTTTTCATAACAGGGGAATGTCATGGTGACCCTCAACATACGCCATCAGATTCGGGTAGTCTAGCATGCCAACGGCAATAATAGCCGCCGTCGACAAGAGGGGGGGGGGACTATTGTCGACGATGAGGGGGGGGAGTGGCCTATTTCTGTCGACAGATTATGGAAGTGCCCCTTTGCGGTTTCAGCGGTATATACCGGCTTCGATATATCGCCCAAACCGTGTATAACAGTCATACCGAAATTCATTGCATACTGCCCAGGGTTTAGAGGACGCGGCTCTGGCGCTCTCCTCCCGGTCGAGTGGTTGAGTCGAGTGGAGAGCGAGTTGGTGAGGAAGGGAGAGTGACTGGCGATGCGGAGGAGAGGATCAGGCCAATAAAGACCGGAGTATAAGCAGTCCAACGGTCTGCACTGTATGTGACAATGACACTCTGCACTTGGTATAAAATTGCAATAGTTGCAACAACCACTGCAGCAATGTAATGATTTCTGCAAAATTTCATGACGCATCATTGAACAGTTCGAGTTGTACAATAGAGCCGGAAAAAAGCGCGAATGCTATCCGCAAGGGTTGAACGCCTCAGCTATCGGCGCGGTGCGATCGGAGATACGCTTTGCTGCTGTTCCCCTCATACTGGATCAGTTTTAGTGGTTCTGGAATTCTTCTTAACATCCGGTATTATTCCGGAGTACCCAATTTGGCGTCTTTTGCAGTTTCAAGCACTATTTCATACAGCGTGGATTTACGAAAAACATACGTCTGAAATGCATGAAAGTGCAAGATTTCAAATCTCTTAAGTCACCATTGCCTTCCTTTTAAATGGCAAAATGTAATCTCAAGCATGCCACCCATATTTACCTGCACAGGAACTTCATTGCTTCTCTGCTCCTCATCCATGTCGGCGGACCACAATTACCCCGAACCTAAATGAGACCGACATTTGTAATCGCTTTAAATCTGCAGTTTTTTTTACATGTTTATAAGGATGGGCATATACACAGTTATATTGATGTATATGAACTATTTGGGATATAAATGTAGAAGCGAAAGTCGGACGGACCACCAGTGTCTCAGCTTGCGCGGTGTAATCGGGTGGAACAAAACTATTAAACCTAAAAGTATGGTACTTGTTCTAGCAGCGTGCATGTACTTTCAGTTCAGAAATTTTTATTACGAATACATTTGCTGTCGGGCACTTCTAGGGCCGAAGGCCCCCGCAAACGCCGACGGCAGGCCAAGCTGGCCAAGTCCCCCTGTCGAACCGAGGTGCCGGTGGAGCGCAGCGGAACTGGCACCGACGTTTGACGGAGAGACAGGCCAGCTTGTTTAAACGTAGAATCACGTGCAGTGGCAACAATTTTCGATATCGCATTTTTTAGTGATGAAAATAGTTTTTTGTTTTGTGAGGTTAGGGTTGGCTGCCGCCGTAGAGGGAGAGGCCATGCAGTAACACGGGCGGGCTCAGGTTAACGATTTTAATCGTAACGAATACATCTGCTTTCGGGAACTTATTTGAGGGAGATTTGAAGCGGGGGACCAAGGCCCCCGCAAACGCCGCCGGCAGGCCAAGCTGGCCAGGTCCCCCTGTCGAAGGGACGGGCCCAGCTTGTTAAGACAGTAAACAACTTACCACCCATAACTTAGCAGCCTTTACAGGGGAGACGGGGGGGAAAAGGGGTGGGGAGGCAAACTTTTCATTTTTTTCGAACTCTGGTGAGGTGTAGTTTGTCTGCAGTGAAGCTACAAACGCTTCACAGTTGAAGTACAGTTGATCTTGACAGAACCGGCGCAGCACGGACCGGAAAACTGACACAAATACTGGCAGGTAAACTACAGTTGTCCTGGTTAGGACAAACATAAAACTCCCCGAACACTATATTTTGTTCGAAATGACTGGTACTTTTCTTACAGTTAAACTGAAGTCTGTTATGCTTTCTCTACACTTAAATCGTAGACGTCTACACTTAAACCATACATTTGTGACGGTCAATTAAACCGATGGACCTGATTTTTAGTACTATTTAGCTCGAATTGGAAACATATTTGTACTCAGCCATCTAGGTTATTCCGCTTCGTGAGATGCGTGCAAATATATTTCTGAACTGGATGGTACGAACGATTAGCGGAGAAAAGGCGAAATTTGAGAGCACCGTCCCCGCCAACAGCGAACCACGAGCACAGCCACTCCGATGCCGCGGGCGCCAGCGCCAGGAGTTACCTCCACCGGTGTGATCTCACGGGAGTACTGTCGCTCTTCATCCGTCTTACCCGCCAGGTACCGAAAGCACAGGACACGTCCAACGTAGGCCTGTTCGGTATCAACATTTTTTAATACCGGTACGGTATTGAAATGTACCGATATTCGTACCGGTATCACTTATCCGGTATTGTACCGATGGATACCGAATACCGGTATTTCGGTAATATCGGGTACCGGTATCATGTCGCAATACCGGTATCCTACCGAAATACCGGTGTTCAGTCAGTATTGTGTAAATATTTATATTACGTAATTTTTGCAATGCAAACGACGATAGTGTGAGCGAGAGTTACAGAAAATGATGCAGGAGGTGGCAGCAACGGTTCAAAAAACTTACACAATAGGATCAGAATTATGATAATATTTTTTAAAATATTATTATGTGTAATAATTACAATGTATAATAACTTGAAAAGTATTGCAGTTATATTCCAAAGAATATTTACAACACCGACATGCCGGTATTACCGGTGCTACGGTATTTTACCGGTATACCGAATCCCGATATACCGGTATCGCCAAAAACGTGATATCGGGTCTCCGGTATTTAAAAATACCGGTATCAATACCGGTATACCGCAATACCGAACAGGGCTAGTCCAACGGCGGCGGTGCCATCATGTTGGCGAAACGCACACCGCTGCCCTACACTGATAGTAGCGTTTCGCTGGATAGCGTTACGTGGCTCGCAGAGTTCCGCAGCCGGGGCAGGTTAGGTTGTGAGACTCTAACACATTATCAGGTTCATAATCATCAAATTCAATATTAAGTGGAAGTGCTAATCCCCCATCATAAGACCATCGTTTATGTTTCCTCAGATTTCCGTGAACAATATTGCATATTTTATTTGGATTACACTGTAGTTTTTTCCAGGTGGTCTGTGATGTAACAAAACACATTTAAAAGCTCTAAAAACTATTTCAGAACATGACGCTCAGGTACAAATTGGCCACATAGAGGAGACCTCACTAATTCTACTCTATCACCCTGCTTCACCAAGTTGTCCTCATGACCCATTTCATAACTAATGGGAGGGGAATAAGACCCACCAACTTCAAAAGTTTTAAGTATGTGGTGTTCTGTTCTCATACCTTCAAACGGATTCATGAGTGTTTCAAATATACTTTCTATCGTTTATAAGTCATGAGCAAAGTTTTAGGAACATCTTGAATAGGTTCAATAAACTTATAAACAATTAATTTCAAATTGTGTTCTCACATGGGCTAGCTGTGTTCGGGGATGAGGGTTTACACAAGTAAATAAGTACTCACTGCAAGTAGGTTTTTTCCGTGTACTAAAGGTGGAGCCCTTCCGTCTCTGTAGTCAATCACGAATGACGTTCCCTGCGGAGCTCCATGGAACCACCGCGGTACCAACCTTTGGGACACCACACCCCTCCCCCTAGTATCTTTTTCCATTTGCAGAACACAAAACTACAAGCGCCATTTTATAACACTGGCGGACAAGTTCACCAACACCATAATGATACCGTAATTCAAAGTCATAACCAAGAATGCTGAGTTGTAATAAGGGTCAGTTTGCACGATCCCGCTTGTTCCTTCTCTCTACTGCTGATACCGCGGGGGGGGGGGGGGGGGCGGCCTCCCAGGCCCGGGCTCGGGCCGCCACCGCGGTCTCGTTGTAGAGCATACACTTATCGGTAATTGTGGACTTTAGGGGCTCCACCACCTATAAAGACATGGCCGGTACCGTTGGAACCGGCTCAACGCCTAGAATTGGAATATGCCAATCCTATACGGCGCTCTTCAACCTCTTTATTTAAAAAAATAAAAATATGAGACGACCTAACCTGTCACAGTGCTCAGGAACACGGGTATTTCGGACACATTTCTGCATGATTATTCATCAAACGATGTGAAACGTCGTTTTCAAGTATAGCCTTTTCTCAGGGAAGACTTTTGGTACACACTTTCGCGTTTAACTTAGAGAAACCAAACACCATAAATCCGTCTGCTACAGCGATTCTCCCCACAGCGACGCTCGACGAGTGGTAACCCTAGGCTATGCGGCGCTACCGCAGCGCCGGACTGGTGGCCGAACACCGAACCCCGTCGGCACCGGCGTCGGCGGCTCTGTCGGGCGGCTGCGGGAGAGTGCGCGATCAAAGACAACCTGCTATGTGCTGTGCGTCGTCACCTCCGTCATCTCCCTTTGACCAAGGTGACACTGTCACATTTTCGTTTCAGTTTGAGGATACCCCTAATGGCTGCGTGCCTACGGCTTGCTAACCTCACAATCATTTCCCTTTGACACCCTAATGGCTGCGTGGTCTGGCTACGGCTCGCAACCTCACAATCATTTCCCTTTGACACCATCACCAGCACTCTCCCGCACGAGCCGCCCGACCGAGCCGCCGACGCCGGTGCTGACGGGGTTCGGTGTTCGGCCACCAGTCCGGCGCTGCGGTAGCGCCGCGTAGCCAGCCTAGGGTTTCCACTCGTTGAGCGTCGCTGTGTTTTTAAATAAAGAGATTGAAGAGCGCCGTATATGATTGGCATATTCCAATTCTAGGCGTTGAGCCGGTTCCAACGGTACCGGCCATGTCTTTATAGGCGGTGGAGCCCCTAAAGTCCACAATTACCCACTTATCTTGAAGTCAAGCTGTCTAGGGCTTCTATGCGGTGATTGGTTACGGAGATAATCGACTTAGAAGCCTACCGGGTGATGAAAATCAGCATTTCACGATGGCTCCACTTTCGGACCTTCAGCTCGATGCTGCTTGGCCTCAAATTGACGTAGGACTCTCGGGTTTGGCTCATAAGTCTGAAGATTCGAAGCTTGGCCAGGTTGCGGCACTTTGGGGTCATCATTTGAGATTTATCTTGAAAGAAACTACAATTTGACTAAAGTATCCAAGTGGGTAAAGTGAGGTTTTACGCAAAAAATCTCAAAAACGGCTACACAAATCAAAATATGTTCTTTTCTCAACGCTGTAGATCGAAGTTTAATCTTTAAAATGACATGTCTCCGATACTCGTGTGATCACTGACGCCAGAGAAGGGGGGTCCGAACGGCGTCGCGTGATGTCACCCACTCGCACCCGGCCGGCTTGGGCGCAAGTCTTATGGTATTGGATCCACAGCCTACCGGTCCTGCCTACTTCCATCTCGTTTGGAAGGTTATCCAGCGCTACGAGGAATGGCTCCACGTCCGCAACGACGTCGTTGCAGGGAGTTTGCATGCCAGCCTGGAACCACAAGGCATCGAATATTTTTGAAGTATTTACGCCTTTCTTGGCAAAGTACGTTGTGTACGTAATGATCAGGTGGCTAACTACGGCAAGCTGAGCAATTGAGTGGGCTCTTATGGCTCTTTTATAGGAGTGACCATTCATCATCGACGGCATTAAATTCTTCGCGTAACTCAGCTCCCACATTTCTTCCAGGCCACTGCCACTCATGAAGTACCCTAGGCAGACCAGATACGACATAAGTAAGTGAAATCCACCTTGACGAAGAAAGATGCTTCGCAGGGGACTGTCAGGTTCGCTTTGCAATGTGATGTCTGCTGCTTTCCAAAATAATGGCTGATCGAACGTTACAAAGCAGTTCTGCTTTCCCAGGCGTATAAGACAGAACAGTATAAATTGTATTTGGATTGTTTGGATTCAAATTTACAAGTGAAGGGGCAAAACCGAGCTCATAATGAAGGGAAGTCCTTTTGTAGAATTTTCGAAATAGCCGCTCCAGCCAGGAGTCGGGCCTTCATAGAGGATCGATCCTACGATCCACATGTAATCGATGCATCGGAAAGCGTGTACAAGTGACGGCAAACTTTGTAAGTCCTCTGAATAATCTGGAACGACCACTGTTTTGAGCCTTTGGAGTTTTACGTAGCGCGGACGTTTAAGCGTTATTGTGGCCATAGCATCACGCGCCCTTGCGTTAAAGCTTATGCTGCCCCTGAGCAAAACAGGATCTGGATCTACGCAGGCATAACGCAACATATCCCACCAATTCAGTGCCAGGAATTTTGTCCATCCTCACTAAGAACATTGTAGTCAAAGTTGTCGAAGACCCACTGTTCAAAAGCTTCGGGGTCGATCCTGGCTGGCTGCGAAAACACTATTGTCTCTTCATACTTGGTAGTTGTTGCATACTGTAGTGTTCTAGGCTCTTTCCAGCAAACATGGCTAGCCCTAGTCTCGTTCAGAGTCTGAACTGCATTCTCAATCTGTACGCCAACAACGCATCGCGGCGCATCGCGGCGCATCGCGGCGCCCCGCGGTTGCTACAACAGTCCTGTGCGGGTCTCAGTCTGTGAGCGGCGCTTGTCCAATAAAGTCCTCTGGTTCTATCTTTCTGTGCTCTGTGCTTTCTGTGCTTTCTGTGACGTGCTCTTCTTCAGTCCGAGACCGAGTTAAACCAACTGCCGCGGTCGGTAGGACTGGAGAAGAGTGCGAAGAACGCGGAGGGCTTTTGCGGGCAATCGCTGCTCCGAGGACAGCTCAGTGCGGCGAGAGTGCGGCGACGACCAGCCCCCCAGACGCTGTCCGGTCACCAGATTCCCGTCGGCTTCAGTCGGCTCCAGTTCCGGGTACTTCCGGCGCCGTCCCGTCCCGGACCCGGAGCCACCACCCCAGTTCCCCGGCCGTCCTGACCTTGACCTTGACCCCGGTGACCAACTCGACCTGCTAAGTGAGTGTCCCAAGTGTCCCCTGTTCCGAACGACCACCTGTCCTGCGTCCCGAGTTGCGTGTCTCGCGTCGCGTGAGTCATGGACCGCGCGCGTCGCGACCGGCGTGCGCGTGCGGTAGCAGCTGAGGCGGCGGCGGGCGCAGTGGACGCGGTGGCGGCGGGCGCAGTGGACGCGGTGGTGGCGGCCGCGGCGCGTGGGGCTCACGCGCGGCGTGGCATTGTCACCGATGCGCCGGACGCGCAGCTCGGCGGCCCGCAGCTGTAGGCAGTTCTCAATGAACTCGCAGCTCTACGCGCGATTGGCGTAGTGGCCGCCCCAGCCGTCGGTGCAGGAGCACCCGCAGCTGGCCCCGCCCCGGGCGTCGCGGCCCAAAATGCGTTCGCGCACCCCGTGCCGGAGGCCGCCTACGCAATGGCGTAGCGAGTGGGTGTTGCCCCACAGGTCATGCTGACTTCGCGCAAGGGCGTGCCCCGATACGACGGCACTCTCAGCTATGACGCGAACCGTCATGACTTTGATGACGTCGTCGGCGATTATCCGCAGATAACCGACCAGCAAAAGTTTCAGTTGCTGTCGTCGGCTTTGCATGGGGAACCGCGTTCTCTCCTATAGGACCTCGGTCAGAACAGGTCCTTTGCGGCGTTAGATGAGTCTCTGCGTGTGGCCTACAATAGACCCATCCACGCCTGGACCGAGATGACAAATCTCGGGTCCATGCGGCAAGCTGCAGAGGAGTCGCTCGAGGCCTGGAGCACTCGTGTGACCCGTACAGCCCGCAGGGCCTACCCCGACATGGCCCCTCGCCGAGTAGAGGAGTTCGCAGTTCAGTACTTTATGACTGGTCTTCATTCCACTGAGATCCGGTCTGGTACTGCTGGACTTGCTTGCCGCAGCATACAGGAGGCGTTGGATGCTTGCCGTTTGGCACGTTCCCGCCTGCAGCCTGTAGCAAAGCGTGGCAATCTTCGTAGTGCTACGGTAACGTCGGAAGACGCTGCTCCTAGCAATAGCACCAGCTCTTCTGGACCAGCGGCTTCCAGTGTTGATGTGTCGGCTAGTCTTAGAACTCTGACCACCAAATTGGAAGAGGCGATGGTTCGATGGGCCCAGCCTCATTCCTCTTCCAAAGGGAAGGAGGGAGGAGGTAAACGTGGTCGCGGCGGTCATAGCAACAATGACCCCGACAGAGGAAAGAAGGCCGATTGCCGAAAACGCGGCGCGTGCTACGTTTACAATCATCAGAATGATCAATTTCACAAACAGTATTCCTGAAATTAAAAGAAACAGTCAAATTATTAAAAACTGAATCAAAATTCAAATTTGACAAAGAGCAACTCAAGTTTTGAATGGAATAACTTACTTTAACATAGTCCTAATGAACTACAACAACACAGTCCTAGTGGAGATGTAAATATCATCGCTTGCTTGGGGGCTCCAGGGAGCAATGCATGCATGCAGAGGACCAGCGCAGACTCATGATTAGGTTTAAGATGAAAAGTATATTATTTAGGACAAAGGCCTGCATTCCTCCATGGTCTTAGAACCAAAAGGATATCTTTATGCGCAACAATGATATCTGAGATGAGCAAATGACGAACACTCATTTATCTTATGATCCACTACACACACTTGATTTTAAGATTTTAAACATGCAAGACTGCAATTTGACATTTGTCAGTTAATGAAGGGGATGATACCCAGGATTGCACAACCTGAGCTGTTTGGTTGTGAACACGACCGAGGCTACTCTAACGAAGAGCACTAAGTACAGAACTGCCTGCCAAACTAAAATTTTAACTACATCACATGCGAGGAACTATGTGGTCAGTGCAATATTAAGAAGAAAGGCTTCGGTAACCGACTCCACTGGTGGATTCGTGCATTCGGGCCATACTAGAACCAATCAAAAACGAAACTAAACTATAGTTCACAATTGCCTTAGAATACCTGAGCTAGGTGCCACAACAAACAATACAATCCCTGTATGAATAGTGGCAAATAATTTGGCTAAGAATGCCTTTCCGCCTGCAAAGACACTACGAGCGGCGCAGTCTGCCCGAACACTTGCATTCGACGACCCGACGGATACACCAGGCACTACGTAATCCAAAACCAGCTCATGCATAATAATACTATGATCTCGTCATTGAAACGTACGCAGCTGACCAGTCAAAATAGCGGCTGAGCATGCATGTCTCCCGTATGCTCAACCGTTTGAAATAGGACAAAGGTTTTACGAGACAACTAAACCTATTCAACTTCACTTTCTAGGGGTGTCGACTTCCGCAGGCCACTTCCCCCACCCCTTGTGGTGCGGGTACCCGATAGTCCGTTCGCTTCGAAATGAAAGGAGCGACCTAACCAAATGGGCCGAGCACCCTACAATGAACGAACTATAGTGTATATCCCTATCAGAGAAATACCGAAGGGTACTTGTTATGTCCACAAGGTTTGAAATACATGCCTTGGAGCACAAGAGTCTTCCTTCAACACGTTTAATTTTTTTCATCAATTTCTGGGAAATCCCACCCATTTCATAAAATAAGAGGTGGAATTTTGGATCTTTCAACATAACCAGCACAGCATTTGCAAAATTTGGATATTAAGTAAAACCCCAGAAGTGTCCACCAGGCGACTTATATGCGCTTGAGATGCTAACCACGCCTGAACTAGCTTCTTGGCCATACCCCGCGCATGTCACACCCGCGGGCCCCTGCATTGTCGTACGCATCCTAGCAACGGTGGCCGCCGTGGCCTCCAGCCTGTGCTCAGCGTGTTCAGTGGCTCTCTAACCTGGCCCCGTTCAATACATGCTCCTGCATCCTGACTAGTCCGTTCTGCCGCTGATTCGTCGACCCCTACCCCGTAACAATATAATGTATTCAACTCTCACATGACAGGTGAAGATGGACTTAAAAATAGTTGAAACAGGAAAGCTGCTTTAATGACTTTCAATAGATGTATCAAATTATGTAAAATTATCAGCCAACCATGGCAAACGGCAAAATAAAGCCCTTTTTTAAACAACATTTGCTCATGGAAATGACGTACTGTAATCATTTTCAGGCTGATGGGTGCTGGTCGACGATTTAGGACTCAAAGAATTTGCCACATCATCCGCAACTTCATCAACTGTTGCCACCTCTGCTGCATCAACTGTTGCGTCCTCAACTGCTTCTGCATCAACTGTTGCCACTTCAACCGCTGCTGCTGCATCAACTGTTGCCACCTCAACCGCTGCTGCTGCCGGGTCATATCAGTATGTCAGTCATCAAGGAAACCAACAAAAAAACAGGATCAACGCCAATGAAGCAACCCAGAACAACCCAGAAGAAACCCCGAGCAAGAAAACCACCGCGAAGAACAACCAACAACTGATTAAAGAAGGCATCGAAGCCCTCACACAGCTAATCAAGCAAGAATTACCAGCACTCCTAGGGGAACTAGTAAAGGAGATAAAAAAAAGGACTGTCCGATGCACTTTAGTCATGTTCAAGGCAATAAGCTGGAATATAAATGGGCTGCGCTCTCGCACAGAAGAGCTGCAATAATAAATACGCACCCCCGCAACTCGTCATGCTGCAAAAACGAAACTCAGAAGAACAGACCCAGCACCCAACATAAAAAAATACAAGCTGTATAGACGTGATAGACTCGACGGCAGAAGAGGTGGAGTAGCCATTCTGGTACACGAAAGCATCTACGCAACCCAAATTAACCTCAAGCAAGGGAACATCGAAACCATAGGAGTACTAGTAAACGACACGAACTTTGTACCAGCACACCTGCCCCCCAAGATCCTCTGAAAAGCAGACTTGGACTCGCTGAAGAAAATTGACCAGCCTACAATTGTAATGGGAGACTTCAACGCCATACACGCTGTTTGGGGAGATAGAGCCAGGCGCCTCAATCAATACGGCGACCCCATCAACACCGTCATCAAGAAAACCAGACCTTACCTGTACAAACCACCAGGCCCTACAAGAACACCCACAAGAAAAGAAGATAACCCAGCAAGATAGACGGGTGTATGACAAACATTCCTATCTTAAATTTTAAAGTAGGTAACCTAATAAATGGCCAACTATACTCCTCAGACCACACCCCTATCACAGCCTCCTTTCCCACCCTCCTCCCCGGCTATGCAACTAGATACCGCAGCACCACAAACTGGGACAAATTCCATGAAGAAATGAAGATGGCCCGGGAACCCTCAGAAAGACTAGAAGAGCCCGCGCAGTTTGTGATGGCTATCCAAGCCGCAATACTCAACAGCACCACCACCAGAATTCTGAAGCACAGTAACCACCGACTACTCCCTCCAGAACTCGTCGAAATAATGCACAGAAAGAAACAAGCGCTCAAGAAAAGAAACAAAAAACCAACAAGAAAAAACTAAACTACAAAAAGCTAGGTTTACTGATTTATAAGAGAACTAAAATTTACCTATTGCGCTTCAGCTGGCCAGCCGTCTGACATCAGAAAATTTTGTAGCGTGAGCCTGTACGCCTCAATGAGATAGTCTAGGTAGTTTTTTTTTCTGAAGAAGGTTCAAGAATGGCCCCGATGATGGTAAAATACTCATTGATTCTGGCCTCGTCCTTCATGCTGTCCCAGCCATGTTCATCGTCAGGGTGGTCCATCTTGACAAAGCCGAGAATTCTTTTTATCGGTCACAGCATCTTCTCAGTCAAATCGGACCTTCCTGGATGTTCTGATTCCTTGATTTGCCTGATTTCTTTGATGAGAGTTATCTCATCAGTTAATTCAGGGTGGCCGTTTTCAATTTGGTAGATGATGCCGGGGCGATGGATTGTTCTTCCTCTTCTTCCTGCAATAAAAGGAGTATGCGGCGTTTAATTTGACTTAACGTTGGATAAATGCACCAAGAACCAGCTGGCCAGTCCTCCAAACGCCCGGTTCGACAGGGGGACTTGGGCAGCTTGGCCTACCGGGGGCGTTTTCGTGGAATGCACGAAAGCAGGCGTATTTGTTACGATGTTTTGATTCCTAAAATGTGCGATTCAAAACGAATATTGTTGCCACCGCACCAGATTCCTCGTAAAGAAGGGAGTTTAATCGCCAAATTTGAAGTTTTACGTCTACGATAAGTGGGCGAACACAGGTCAACCTGAATGAACAGTCCACATAGGACGAAATGCCCAGCTCGTTTCTAAAGAAACGTGTCGAGACAGGCTGAAAAATATCCCAATGTTCAGTCGGGAAAGGACCAGGCTGTGAGCAGCTAAGTGCAGCTGTGTGAGTCATTTATGAACTCACTCTCATGAATTTGTATACTCAGTGTGTTTTCACCTCTCAAAACGCGCTGACCTTATCGATTTTGCAGAGTTTCAGTCTATTGCTAATCTTTTTAATTCAAGATTCGCCAAGCCAATAGCGAGTAGAACGGTTTCAACGGAGAAGATACAATGAATGGCATGGATGCGAACGAAACAGATCTATATTTCATAATAATAACATGTGTACATACATCAGAAGTAGTCATCCGTCTCTTTCTAGAAGGCGCCAATTGGGCTGGCTTGTCCTTCATCCTTTGGCTGGCTGCTGGGACTTCAGAAGAATGACCAACAATATCATCAAAGTCAGTTTAAACGCCATCTTTATCACTATTGTTGTCAGATTTTTGCAAAAAAGTATTCATGACTTGATGCTCTTTCTTCAGACTTGATACAATTATGTTTAGAGAAAAACTTACGCCTTCAAGGGTTGCCCCAAGAAACTTCAGAAATTCTTGCATCTCAAGCCGGAGGGTGCGATTGCCTTTCCACGCCTTCCTTACAAGGGATGGAAGGTCTTGAAATTGACACTTCCTTAGGCCAGACATGACTAAAGACCTAGATTGCACCACGACTCGCACCACGGCAGCGGAGTATTTGTCTTTCCTGGTAAGGTGTCTTCTGATGTTAAAATCTCGGTCCCATTCCATGTTACATACGGGGCACAGTTTCCGTGGCCTAAACTTGATGTTGCCTTTAAAAAAATGAAAAGCACTTATGCACTTTGTAAATGCCATAAGCTAATTTTGACGGATCGGAAATAAATGTGATGATGTTCAAACAAAATGATCTTGGAATAAGTCAAAAAGAGATTTACAAGAAACATGCATTCTTGTTATTATTGACAAAGTGACCTACCATCTTTTCTGGGATCGCACTTGCGACCACGCTTTGTTTCCGGCTGTACCTCGTCCTATTATCATCATCAGTCTCATCAATGAATTCGTAAACCTGTAACAGAATGTGCGAGTAAATATATTTATACAATCTTCAAGTTTACAAAGTGACCTCAGTTACTTACGTCTCCATTGTTCTCCCTATCCCCACCCCCATCAACGTTTTCATTTTCTGAGACATAATCTTCTTCATCCAACGTGTCACCATTTTCACCATCGTGAGAAGGGTTACCCTGAAAAAAAAAAGAATGCAATCTGAACTTCTTACCGAAAACGCTCAAGTGCCGAGCGAAGCAACGAATCTGATTCTTCTTGTGACCACAAAAAAAAAAAAATCTTTACATGCTAGAAGCTTACAAAGTGCCTCACATTTTCATTGGCATCTGGACAGGTATTACTGCCCATGGCGATTTTTTTGGGCTTGCGGCTCAGTAGCAGAAGAGGCCTTAGCAAAGTCAGCAAATATTCAATCACTTTTCTAACCTACTTCAAACATATACCTTGAGAAACTGATCAATTTACGATGGCATCCTCTAATATACTGTCAGTATGTACAAAGTGCCTCACATTTGCATTGAATTCTGGACAGCTATTAGTTCCCATTGCGATTTCTTGGCCTTCTGGCTCAGTAGCAGAAGAGGCCTTAACAAAGTCAGAAAATATTCAATCACTTTTCTGAATTACTTAAAACACGAGAAAACGAGAAACTGATCAACTTACCATGACATCCTCTAATATACTGTCAGTAAGTACCGAATGGATCCCAGTAGATCCTGTTTTCTTCTTCCTGTAAACCAAAGCGCACAGCCATTTAAAATGGATTGCAACTATACCTATATTTATTAAATTAACCTCAGAAATTAAAAGAAAACTTGCCCATGCCCGAAGCATTGGTGTGCGTCGAAAGCAATTTGGGCCCAGTTTGTCCTACCAAAGTTAATGGCCTCGCTGCAGGACAAGTTGTAACTTTAAAAAGTAAATTAAACGTGTTACATCTCACCTGCGCAATTCATAGGGACAGAGGGGAGAGAAAACAGCATGTGACGAGCATAGAAGATATACGAGCAGGTATTTGGGCAGCCACCACGTTACTCCCATGCCTTCATAGGCGTGCTTCTTACGCACGCGTGAAACGCAATTAGGCGCTATCTGTTTTAAACTCCCCACATAGAGCACACAAGTGCCTAAGGGGAACTTACAAAGGTGCCATCCTGTCTATGAACAGACAAACAGACAAAACATTTTTGGGCCAGTGGGGTAAGGGCTTCGCTATCGCTCAGCCAATAAATTTTGTTTCTGGTTTTGAAATTTGCACTGGAGTAGCAATCAATGAATACAACCCTGTGTGGGGTATGTGTGATCGTGGGGAAATAGACAAGAACCCATACAAAGAGATTCGCTACAATGAAACTTTTAGGTCATTCAAATGTGATAGGCTTGTAAACCCTCGAAGAAGGAGGTGTCAAGAGTGCCAGGAAGTCTTCAAGATTTTAAGAAGAAAACATGAATTTCCTTCAAAGGATGATGTTCACCCCAACACACCAAATGTATGCCTTTCAGACAATCAAAAGCTGAAGAAGATCAGTGACTTGCGTAAAGAACTGGATGCAGCAAAACGCAAAGGAGAAAGGTTAAAGGCCCAAAAACTAATTGAAAAGGAAGGAGTAACAGTGGACCGTGAACTCTCATGAGATTTCAAGTCTTTGATGTGGATAAGCTAGTAAAGGAAGGGAAGATGACCGTAGAGCAAGGTTTATTTCTGGACCAGCAGCTAATGGCATTGGAAGCCAAAGGACCCAGGGGAAGGCGGTGGCATCCCGCTATTAAAAGGTTTGCACTCAGTATTTATCACAAGTCTCCTGGAACCTAAGAGTGCTCTATGTGAAAGAGGACTGCTCACACTTCCGAGTCGTAGAACTCTATTTGACTACACTCATTATAAGCCTGTACAAGAAGGCATGCACTATGAAATAATTGAGATGTGGCAAAAAAATTTAGTGAAATAAAAGATTACCAACGGTACCACGTTATCATGTGTGATGAAATGTATATTAGTAAAAACTTGGTGTATGACAAGTCCACAGGCCGAGTGATCGGATTCATCACGCTTGATGATGTGCAGGTGGAGCTAGATGCTTTGGATGCATTCATGAAAGACCCCAATGCCAAACCACCGAGTCTTTCTCTTGCCTCCAAAATTCTTACTTTCTTCATTAAGGGGGTATCTAGTTATGTCGAAGAGGCGGTTGCAACCTATGCTGTTGACACAATGACAAAAGAGCAGCTCTACAGGTGGTCATGGCATGTTATAACTAAACTTGAGAGAGCTAGGATTGCCACCATTGCTTACATTAGTGATGGTAGTCCAATAAACCGTGCCTTTCTCAAGATGAACAAACCGTACTCTGAAAACGGTGATGAAATTTTGGACACTGCAAACAAACCTGCTCCACTATATGTTCTCAACAGAAAAGACAAGCTGAGATGTTTATTTTTCATAGCAGACACCCCCCCATCCTGAAAACTATACGTAACTGCTTTTACTCTTCATCTGAAAAAAAGATACTTAAATAAAGGAAATGGAAAAATGATGCTGCGAAGAAGACTGGAAAAGAATGGACAAAAAATATTATGGTCGACCATAACAATTTTGTACCATCACCAGAAAAAGAAAACACTGCGGCTTTCTTACAAACTAAATGTACAAAATGTTTATTTAAATGCTTACTCCAAGATGAATGTAAAATATGCTGTTCAGGTGTCGAGCGCTACAGTTGCTCAACATTTGGAAAATTTGAAATGAGAAAATTACTGAGGAAACTATCATATTCATTAGGAAAGTGAATAGGTTTTTTGATATGCTGAATGGTGCCCACTCTCAACATGGTGCTAGAAAGAAAAACTCTGATCTAGACCCCTATTGCACACGGAATGATGAAAGATTTAAAGCCTCGGAAGATTTTGTAACATATCTTGAAGAATGGTAAACTGATGCTGAAGATGCAACAGCAGCCAACAACACAGTAAATGAATCAGTTAATGTTAGTGCTAGCAATAACATTAATGACACAGGTGGCAATCAGGATGATGGTCTAGACATTGAAGAGGGAGATGAAGTACAAGACCCTGCCTGCATCAGACAACTCAGCCATCAAACTATTGAAGGGATTAAAATTACAGTTTATGGTTTTACAGAGGCAGTCAAGTTCTTGTGAAGTGAAGAGGTGCAATTCATAAATGCAAGAGTGTTCTGCCAGGACCCTTTGGAGCAGTACTTCAGCAAGCAGCGCTCCAAAGGTGGAGGCAGCACAAATCCCAACTTCAGTCAGTCTTTGCGCAACCAGAGATCAATTTCTATTCAAGGGCAACTAAAACCTAAGAAAAACTACAGAGGAATCACTGAAATTGAATCACAATCCATGACAATCAGTGATGAGCCTTTGCCTAAGAGGCAAAGAATTTCAAAATCTGTCACCATGAAGAAGAAATAAAATGAATGTGTTTTCTTGAATTAGTATTTTTATGTGATTTTGTGCATAATCAAATTCTCTATTTTTATACATATTGCATCTACTTATTTTCATGTTTCTGTTTGAAAATAACTGTTTATGAATATGGTTGTAATGCTGAGTTGCAATCTTAGTCAGTAAATAATAACAAAGTGAATGTCAAACATGTCTTTTAATTTAACCTATAGCCATGTCTACAATCAAGTCAAGCAATCTCAAAAACAATTTAGAAATAAATAAAGAATACTTGTATCAGGATCACACTCACAACATTTAAAAGAAAATAAACAAAGTCACCAACATGGTAATAAAATATAAGTAAACAAAACAGTCTTTCACTACGCTACATGGCACTGCTGCAAAATAATTATCACTGACTCTTATCGAGGAGCTACTTTGTGGCGCAAGGTAATAGACACACTTGGTTTGTTATCATTAATCAGGTTCATGTGTCTTTTAATTATACTCTTACCGTAGGTTGAGATCAAACTCTTTGCTACCCCTGTCATAAAGGAAAAAGAAGACTCTTGGTCAAGAGCACATCCTATGACACTATCCCAATCATATTTTGGTTTGCCCACAACAACTTTCTTCAAAATGTCATCCACTGGCACACTTCCATCTAATTTCTGTTCATGTACAGCAATAATACTAGCCACAGACAGAAGGAAAACCTGAGTCTTACCCGTTACAAATTTTAAACCACCTCTGTTTCTTTTCTCTGTCCACTCCCTGTCATTCTTAAGCTGTTGTTCTAAATTTTCGTAGAAATCAGTTTCTAAAATTCTACGATCAATTATCTCTACAATTGACTGCCATTTTTTGTTGTAAGGATATTTCAAACCTAGCTGTTTGAAACCATCAAAAATTGAGCCTCCAATATAGAAGACACAATGCCGTTCTTCTTGATCAAAAGTCACATCTGGAACGACACTTGGATCACTTTCAGTAGCATTCCGAAGACTTCGAAAAAATGAATATCACCAGCTGATCAGCAAAAGTCATAACAAATCCGGATGCTGCTTCCTAACGCCCGCATCTGTTGCTTGACTTCTCTCTTCACTTGCGGCTTTATCTTCCCGGCTTTCCTTGCTTTCGCTGCTTTTACTTTGGTGAGAACTCGCTGACGTCTGACTCCTTTCGCTTCCTACTGCAACCCAAGCCACGCTCTGTGCCTTGCAGCCCTTTGCTGCCTTTGGGCCCAACAATGCACCCCTGGGACAGGCGCCAGCGCGGCGACCCCCTGCAAGCGTGTGCTCTATTAGTGCCGTCAGCAGGTGGAGCAACGAAATTTGTGCTCGTTACCTAATGCGATAAACAAAATGCAAATAAGTAAGGTAAAATTCACGACAGACTTACCGAAATGAGGAGAAATTTAAAAAATTGATAAAAAAAATTGTGCTCAATCAGCGCTTTCGAAATGTGTGAAGGCTTTAATTTGTGCTCATGGTTTACGCGTTAGAACGGTTCAAGGTTGGTTAAGTCTGAAATCACGCTGACTTACCCACCAAATATTTTACCCCCCAAAAATTGCTGAACGTGACCTACTCAGTTAGTGCTCCTCGGAAATGGGCTAGTTTTAATTTTTGCTCGACTCCTTACCTTATGAAACCCCATCCTTAAACTAAGCATTCGCGGGCTACCTGCCCCAACTTACCCAAACGAGCACACATTTTAAAAATATGGCAGATAAATCGTGCTCAATTGGTGCTTTCGAAATGTGTAAGGCTCGAGTTTTTCTCCGTAGTTGCAGACACGAAGGTAAGTTCTTGGCAGCATCTTATTGGGAGGTACTATTGTCACGTTCTCTTCGGTTACTTGAGAACCATTTGCGGACTGATGTGTTTCTAACGTGGGGCTTATTCACACGCGCAGCAGCGTGTAGATCTGGAGGGAACGGACGCGTGTGCAATTTCTATCTAAAGTTGTCATAACCACCTACGCATAGGAGCCCCCCACCCCTCGCGAGTCCATTTCTCCTATTATTTTCCAGTTTAAATTTGTGCTCATGTGGGTAAATGTAACTTCTCGGGGTCGTCGCTCGCTCGCTGAGCGGATCGCGCCTCGGTTCACGGTTCGCAGATTTCTTTGTTTTTAATCTCTCTCTCTTTCTCTTCTCTCTTTGCCCCTACAGCGAGAAATCTCACTTGGTATGATAGTGCTAGCTAGCTATCATCACCTTGTTTGCATCAGGATCCTGTCGCTTAGTGCCTGGGTGTGTGGAATTATTTAAAAGTCTTCAGATTCAGAGCCAAGCAACTACTTCAGTCCGAAATAATTTAAGTAATAATTCCAAATTACTCCCGCATCCTGTGCACGCCAAGGCTGCCCGCGCGTTCTCCACTAGCAGCACCTCATCCATTATGTGACATTTAATAGGGCAGGCGGGCAGTAGAGCAATCCCGGCCAGGCTCACTGGCCTATCTTCATTCCATGCTCGTAAGTTGTGCGCCGACGTGGAATTGTGTGTCGCGTCCGCGTTCACCTTCACTTTTCCTTCCATTCTACCAGTCGTTTCCTGCTGTCAGAAAAACCTTGCGGTTTATCCATCTGCAGATTGGCGTTTCTTCTTGTAAGACTTCACACATGCGATACATTCATAACGGACTGCGGACTGGTGCAATCTAATCCCGCCTCTACCATCACCATTCCTACGGAGCTAGGTTAAACTTTCAGAAATGTTAATATCTTTGTAAATGTCTGGTCCGTGCAATGTTGTGATTTTCAGCATAACTGTGGGGCAACACGTCGGAGCGTACAGGGCTTAGCTCATCGCGAAGCATTGTTCCGCGACTAGCGCAAATGTACCTTGGCGTGCTAGTCGGTTTCCGACGAGTTATCCCGAACCTTGATCGTTGCGATTCCGAACTGCTTCCGGATTCGGAATCCATTAGGATTGGTGCATTTTCCTATAGTATTTCGAAGCCACTGGATTTCCATAGGAATCCGGTCGGGACCGGATCAGGATGTATGCAGGCCGGGGGGTCTGGAGAGGCAGGGGAAAAACGTCGGAAACAAATCGGGTAACCCTCAGGTTATGTTCGGATAGTAATCGGCCATCGGAAAGCACTCGGAAATTTATCGATCGGCGCGATCGGAACGCATTCGGACGCCTGGAAGGCATTCGGAAATCGTTCGGAGTTCGGAATCTTCCCGGAGAGGGGTAAGGCGTTGCGGGAACCGTTCGGGATGCGATCGGAACGCATTCTGGCGCATGGAAAGCCTTCGGAATTCGTTCGAGTCACTTCGGATCCGGCGGGACCTCGCAGGAACCGTTCGGGATTCGGTCAGAACACATTCGGGCGATTGGAAAGCCTTGGAAGTTCGGAATCCATTCGGAAGAGGTACGACGTTGCGGGAACCGTTCGGAACGCGGTCGGAACGCATTCGAACGCCTGGAAAGCCTTCGGAATTCGATCGAAGTCCATACCGAACAGACGGACCTCGCGGAAACCGTCCGGGATGCGGCGGAACGCATTCAGGTGCCCGGACTGCCTTCGGGATTCGTTCGGAGTCCATTCCGGAGAGGTAGGGCGTTGCGGAAACCGTTCGGGACGCGGTCGGAACGCATACGGACGCCTGAAAACCCTCCGGAATTCGTTCGGAATCCATTCGGGAGAAGTAGGGGGTCGTGGGAACCGTTCGGGATGCGGTCGGAACGCATTCGGACGTCTGGAAAGCCTTCTTAATTTGTTCGGAATTCATCCTGGCGAGGGGTTGCTTTGCGGGAGCCGTTCGGGCCGCGGTCGGAATGCGTTCGGACCCCTGGGGAACCTTCGGAATTCGTTCGGAATCCATTCCACGGAGAAGGGCGTTGCGGGAACCGTTCGGAGCGCGGTCTGAATGCATTCGGACCTCTGGGAAGCCTTCTGAATCCATCCAGAATCATTTCCGGACAGGCCCGGCTGCTCAGGGATGGTTCCGACCTCGATCGGGCTGTGATTGGAACCCCGGGAATCCATCGGTGTTCATCCAGAATCATTTCCGGACAGGCCCCGCTACTCGGGGACAGCTCCGACCTCGATCTCGATCGGAATGTGGTCGGAGACCTGGAAAGCCTTCGGAATTCCAGGCTGCGCTGCTGCGCCAGCGGAATTTCGGACTGGTGTTCCCTGTGAATTGGCATGACAGTACCACTGAGCTAGTCTAATCTCGCCTTCTTTTTGTTCCTTATCGTCCTGCTAGGACTAAACGGGTAAAGACCCCTTTTAGTTAGGCAACACATACAGCGCGGTGCCGAACCCGAACCTCCCCTGAGCCGAGCCCAACCGAGCGCTCCCTCCCTCGGCTTCCCCTTCAGGGCCGAAAACAAGTTCTTGAAAGGTTGAAAGTGAAAGGATGATCAAGGATAATCGAAAACGAAAGCCAGGCTAAGGACGAACACACTAGCGTGTTGGTTTGGTTGGTCTTTCAGAGTGTTCCTACACGACCATGAAGCGAGAGCCCGGGAGCTGTCATCGCCCGCACGGTATGCGTTTGACGACAGGCGGCCTCTAACCCTACCGAAATGACAAAGCATCCAATTTTAACCGTTTTTTCTCCAACTAGGGCACCGAGTCTTACCCGGACATGGGCCCTTTTGCCACCGCCATGCCCGCCTTTGGGACTAAAGGTGGACTACTCGGAGGTCACCGACGGCGCTGTGTGCGCTCTCTGAACCGAGATGTACTGAGGCTGGTCCAGGGCTGGTCAGCAAGGTAGTCGGCATAAAATATGAAATGTTCATGACGCACGGAAGCTAGTGGTGTGTTGTGGCAATGCTGTGTGAGAAATAGACTCACATTTTAATGCGATTGGTGCAAAATGTCAAAGCGCGGACTTGTGAGTGTCAGTGTGGATCTGTGACTAGCGCTGCAGAGCAAGACCGCTGTGTATAGTGTGAAGTTTTTGTTGAGTCTCACTCGTGCTATTTTATTTTCTCATGGACCCTGGGTTTATTTTTTGTGTACTGTGTTAAGTCTCAGTTGTTAAACTATTGCATTTTGAGTGGTATGCATCCGTCAATGGCTTTGAGCATTCTTGCTTGGGTCTTGTCATCCCGTCGAACCAAGATGACTTACTTGTTGCTACTTTGCCATCCAGGATATTCTATGAAATCTGAGAACCATTCATAAACTGGCTGCAGTGTTTAATATTACTTAATCACAATTCTGGTCTTTGTATTGACACCACCCTGAGTTTGGTCACACCTGTGGTTTCCAACTAATCAAACTAGTCTTGTGTTTTTAACATGCAGATGTGTTTCTTCTCATGGGGGTTTGATGTGTTTTCTTGTGTAAGCAATGCCTCAAATGCAATCCTGCTTATGTGTGCAGTGCATGTATATACTGCAGCTGACATACTGTTTGTTCCTTTCTAGTGATCCCTTATGAAATGCATAGTGACTGGTGACAAACATAAGATTGAAGCTAGCTACTTAGTATAGATCAATCCTAGACTGTGACGTATCTGAATCATTCAGTTGCTATTGTCGTCTCCATCAAGAGTGACATTGGTAGTTGTTTTTGGCTGTGGGTTTTCTTTTAGTTAATAAATAACTTACTTTTACTCAAACTGTTTTTTGTCATTATTTATTCTCGCAAGCATCCTAAAATTTCTTGTCATTCTTTGTAAGGCTGCGTAAATGAACCATCACACTCCAGTTCACCAGATTACATTGAGCAAAGCAAAATGTAGGTAAGGACAGAAAGAATTCCATTTCTTCTATACACCAAACATAGGTGTATGTGTAGAGGTGCTTGTTTGATATTAAGTTCAGATGATATAAAAAACCAAGGTGTCTTTACTAAGTACTTTGATCTGATGAGAGCAGAAAAAATGGTCGTACAGAAAACTAAACAAAAGGGTCTTAATTGACATGTTACAAGCAGCAAATGTCATCCAAAAATATTCTGCGTTAGTCAAGCTTGATCTATGCCAGAGCAAAGTGATTTGTGGGATGTGGAGTTGTGGTTATGCAAACATATATATCAAAAATACACACATGTGTTGTGGAGACCATATTTGTGAAAAATAGATATAAAAATGTGGCACACAGCCAAAGAAAGAACGAAAAGTG
This sequence comes from Odontothrips loti, assembly GCA_038380765.1. Lineage (NCBI taxonomy): Eukaryota > Metazoa > Arthropoda > Insecta > Thysanoptera > Thripidae > Odontothrips > Odontothrips loti. The sequence goes on along the minus strand of CM076249.1, from coordinate 2,631,779 downwards.
TTTGCTTGAATCTGTATTTCTTGTTGAAGACAGTTTAAAAACAAAACAAAATTTCTACAACAAATTATTCTTATACTTGTGAAGTGCTGTGTATGTACAGTAGATCTAATTTAAAACACTTTGGCACACGAAGGAAGCTCTTTTGTCAAAATGACACTGGACATGGAAATAAATTAACTAAAGGCCTGCAAGAAACTTGAACAAATAGGCACATGAATTTGTGCCATGTAAAGAAGAGATTTAGTCAACAGGCACTGCATGAGCAAGTACATATTTTGAAAATGACTCAGAAAAACTGTAAAGCGGTCAACAAATCATTTGATGAACAGATTCTTCTGTAAAAATGCTCCTTGTGGATGATTTTGACACATTAGACCTTGAAAAGAATACTTGGAACTTAACATACTGCTTTGCATTTGGAATTTTCTAGTGCAGAAGGAAAGAAACGTGGAGAAAGTTACCTATTCTTTGGCAGCTTTCTTTGCTTGACGCACATCATCCGCACTTTGCGCTGCTTGCCTCTTAATTCGTCAGGAAACTTCATTAGGTTGTTTCAGACAGAAATCTTTCATTATCTTTGGGGCTACTTTGAACCCGTCAGGGAAATACATATGTGATACAATATCTAGAGAGAGAAGTAGAAAAAAGAAACAAGATAGAAAATAAAAGATTGTGACTTTAAAAAAGTGGTGAACTCACTTTTCACTGCCTCAATGTCCATCACGTCAAATCTTTTGAAGCCATTTGCATCTGTCAACCTGTAATTTTCCACCCCTTCCCCCTTAATCTCCTTGAAAACATGTTCAGCCCTTTGCGAAAAGAGTAGATGAATTAATTCAAATTTTTCATGCTGGCTCTTGAAACCACCCACCCATTTCCAGGTTAACAGCATACTTCAGAGAATCGAGATCGTCTTTGGATTGAGAGTTCACTGATGAAATACACGCATGACAAAAGGATAACAATCTCCCTGGCGAAAATGAGATGGTACGCTTTTTGGGGGTACACTAAGACGCATACCTCAACTGCACCATGTGTGTACCGACTGTACCGCATGTGCACCTCATTCGAGGCCAGTCTGTACCGCAATGGCTAGGAAATGTCACGTGCGTGGGTGTTGCCGCCTCGACTGTTCCATCAACACCCGTATTGTACCCAGAATGACCACTTAGTCGTAATTGTGGACAGGGATAACCTCCCACTCGGATTTATAATAGGATGTATGCCGTTTGAAAGGTTACAGATGGCCAAGAAGGCTCAAAATGCAATGTAATTAAGTCGTTTTATGATATTATTTGATAAACAAGGTTATTTTAGTTATTAATGGTTTTGCCTTTGCCCACAGTATGAGCGAGATAAAAGCAGCTTTGTCAAAACTTTGAAATTTTTCCGGACTTAGTCTCAGCAGGAAGCTAGAAGATATCTCCATTTTAGGAAACCATGTCTATTGTTCCTCAGTTATCTCCCCTCTCTCTCTCTCTCTCTCTCTCTCTCTCTTATCATGTAAAAGATTATCACTCAAATCTGGACATGATTGCCTCCTCAATAAATGAGCGCTTGGTTTACTATAATCAGTACGCAAGTGGTCTCTCTAACCACGACCTCCTCGCTGCTGTTTTCTCTCTGGAAGTGCCCAGGTTTACTCCTCGCATATCAACATTCCGGAGCTTCAGAAATTTTAATCTAGAGGATTTTAAAAAAGATGTTGTTGACACACCCTGGCACGATATGTTCCATCTCCAGGATATCAATTCAAAGCTGGACTACTTCTACCAGCAAGTTAACGCCTTGTTTGATAAGCATGCTCCTTATGTATCTGTTAAAATTAAGCATAGGCCTTCTCCCTGGTTGACAGACCATTTGAAAAGTATGATTAAGGAAAGAGACAAAATGTACGAGAAAGTTAAATACTCTAAGGACCACCTTCTTATTGCCCAGTTTAAAAAACTAAAGAACCGAACAAAGAGCGAGATACGCAATGCTAAAGTCCGCTATGCCTATAACTTACTTAACAACTGTAACTCCTCCCAAACTTTGTGGAAAAATCTCAAAAAATTGGGCGTTACCAATCAAAACAATGGAGAAGCATGTAAATTCCCTAGCTCTGAGGAGCTTAATGCTCACTATACTGCTGTTAAGTGTCAGGACGAGGAATTGTTAAAAGCATCCATAAAAATGTATGAAAATGTCACCCCTCTCCCCACGGACGAGCCTTTTAACTTCAAGCATGTATACTTTGAGGACCTTAAAAAAGCACTTTATGGTATAAGCCCCACTGCCAAGGGGATAGACGATGTATCGGCAGCGATGCTAAAACTATGTATTGTTGAATTCTCCCCAGCCATTCTCCATATTTTGAATTATTCCCTCCAATCCGGCTGTTTCCCCAACACCTGGAAAATTGCAAATGTCAAGCCCCTCCCGAAAACATCGGGTGCTAATAAGGTGAAGGATTTTAGACCTATTAGTCTACTTTGTACGCTCGGAAAAGTGTTGGAAAAAGTTGTACATGCGCAGCTGGTGGAATTCTTGGTCAGGAACTCGCTTTTTAATCCTCTTCAATCGGGATTTAAAGCCAATCACAGTACCACTACAGCCTTACTTAAAGTAATTGGAGACATCAGAGAAAATATGGACGCAAAACGCCTTTGAATCCTTGTGCTTTACGATTTTAGTAACGCTTTCCCCTCTGTGCACCATGAGCTACTCCTGACTAAGTTAAGAATGTATGGCCTCTCCAGCTCTGTTATCGACTGGTTTAAATCCTATCTCGAAGGCAGAACCCAGCGAGTAGTAAACGGAACAGATATTTCTGCCTTAACTGGCCTGATGTTTGGTGTACCCCAAGGCTCGGTTCTTGGTCCTCTGTTGTACTCCCTCTATGTAAATGACTTAGACAAAATATTTACCAATTCTTGTTACCATCTTTATGCTGACGACTTGCAGAACTACGTTTCTTTTAAGCCATCGGAAATAGAAAATGCTGTCAACATAATTAACGGCGAAGCGGAAAAGCTAGTACAATACGCCAAAAACCATAACCTCGCAATAAATGCTGGGAAGACCCAAGTAATCATAATTGGAAATTACAAACTGCGGAATAAATTGCCTCCTGTTGTCCCCCTGTTATAGTAAATGGTACTGTAATACCCTACTCTGAAGTTGTTAAGGACCTGGGCGTCATGGTGGACAAATTCCTGAACTGGGAGGCGCAGGCCAATTCTGTGCGCAAAAATGCTCTAGCAGCCATACATGGCATAAAGAAACATTGTGACATCCTTCCAAAAAATGTAAGGAAGAAGCTTGTGGAAACACTCGTTTTTCCCGCCCTAGACTCTGGTATCGTAGTAACTTCACAGATGCTTGTCACCTGTTCCATTAAATTACAGAGAGTCCAGAACGCTTGTGCCAGGCTGATATTTGACCTGAGAAGGGACTGTAGTATATCCAATTATATCACTGAGTTAAAGTGGCTTAACTATAAAAACCGCTGTACTTATGCCTCTGTTACCCTCCTCAAAAAAGTTATATGTAACAATTATCCTAAGTACCTAGCTGATAAGCTCCAGTTTGCCTGTGACATTAGAAACCGATCTGTAAGAGGTAGCCATCTTCTCCTCCGAGTTCCCTTGCACCGTACGGACAAGGGAAGGGGGGCGTTCTGGGTAACTGCACCTTTATTGTGGAACTCTGTACCTGCTCATATCTTGTCCAAAAAATGTACGGCTTTAAGTCGCAGCTTAAAAATTACCTCCTCGCATCTCAAAGTTGATCTACCCTTGCGTCATCACTTTATGTTATTTTTCCACTCTGTTTTAGTAGCTTAAGCGCTTTATATATTTTGCTTTGTTGAACTGGATTGTCTGTATTTAAAAACCGGTACATTGGTACTCTCGTAGGACTCTTTAGTCTTTTGTACCTTCAATGAAATAAAACTCAAACTCAAACTCAAACTCAAAAACTCTCTCTCTCTCTCTCTCTCTCTCTCTCTCTCTCTCTCTCTCTCTCTCTCTCTCTCTCTCTCTCTCTCTTGCTTAATGCATGCTCTGAAGCAGCATACACCAAAGATTTAGGTCCGAGGAAATAATTTTGATCACACTAAAGTTGCATCAGAGACAGTTTGCGAGGAAAGCCATGGTCTCAAATTAGGTTTCTCTGTTTAGAGAAAGACTGAGATAGTCACAAAAAATTCTAAATGTAGAGTCAGGTAGAATTACTCATTATTATTATGCATAAATGGATGTAAAAACATGAATGAATACTAAACAAGTACTGGTATATAGACACCCTTATTTAAAAAAATTCAAGATTGTATTTACAAAATAGCTGACATGCCTAAGTCAAAAAACATACCAAAGAGAAAATTATTTTAAGAAAACTTCATTAATTATAACACATGAAGTCAGAAAATAACCTAGATTACAATAAAGCTGTACTAAAGGCAGTTTACGAGAAAATCCATAAGTCTTAAATCAGGTCTCGCTGTCTGTGAGGAAGTTTGGATAACTGGAAGAGGTATGTAATTTTGTACTGTACTGATGGTATCATATGCTTCTTCTTCTTATTCTTATTATTATTATTATTATTATTATTATTATTATTATTATTATTATTGAAACATAAATATGGCTCTAAATCTGTAACATTGTTACATGCTTTCTTTGGTCTCTTTCCAGTATTTTAATGCTAATTTTAGTGGTGTCGAGTAAATTGGAAGTTGGTTTAGCAGTTGATATTATGAATCTGTGTTTTAAGCTGATGTGTGCTTTGTTTTCAGGCCAAATGAAGACGAAGTCAGAGAGTTGGAAGAGGACAATGAAAACAATCATGAAAGGTTCGTTTCTTGTGGAAGTGGCGCAAAGTCTGCACCCCATATTTATGATAACAATTTTAATGTGCCACATTTGCAGATCATTTTATTTGCATCTGCACCAGGGTTTTCTTGTTGTTTAATTTGTTCTTTCTGGAAATATGCGTCGTGTTGGAAATTCAAATTTTCTGAAAGGCTTACATAATTTACGCATTCAATATATTGATGAATTTCCATCAGTGCTCTAATGCAAATCAAAGCAGACTTGAGTCCGCCCCAATCATTCTATTTGAAAATATACGAAATGCTAACCCATTTTTTAAAATCTGTTTACAGTTCCCAACAATACGCAGCATCACAGGAATCGAAGTGGGAGAAGCAGGAAGATGATACTCCATACGATGATGATTAATTAGTTAAATAAACTGGGTTTGATATGAGATTTGTGTATTGAATGCATGCTGCCAGTGCCCGAAACGCATGTGTTCCTACATTCTGCACCAAGAGTGTACCACATCTGTACCTACTTATGGACCCCCAAGTGTACCCAGAAAGTGGGCCATAACACCACATCTGTACCTACATGCTCTCATACTGTACCTATTCAGCACCCACTCTGTACCTACACTGTACCCACTCTGTACTTACAACTGTACCAACATTGTACCCACAGTGTACCAAGTTCGTGTACCTCAAGTGTACCATCTCATTTTCGCCAGGGCTTGTTTATGGCATTATAATGTACCTTTGATCTTACTCTTTAGAAGGGCTGCTTCAATACTCTGCCTCATCTGTGCCAAAGTGTTTGGGATGCATCTTGAATTTTCTATAAGTATATCAATTTGATGTTTGAGCTTGGCATTCTCTTCCATCAGTGCATCATTCTTCTCCCTCAATTCCACAATTTGATCCATTCGGACGGTTGTTTCATCCTAAGTAAATAAAACATCAGCATAGAAAATCCATCTAGTTAGACATGCATGATCACAATCACTTTGAACTATCACACACCTTTTCTGCCATGAAGTGTGATGTAACACGTGGAGTGGAGAGAGTATTCTATAACAGAGAAAAAGAAGCAGAGCGGAAGGTAAAACAGAAAGTTAAATTTCATAAAAAATGTTCTCACTGCTACATTCTTACTTGGCCATATTGAAGTTGCAAGAGTGGGCTCAAATTGTCAACACCACATGGACCCTGAAAATAAATATAAAATGCAATTTATGGAATGAAATATAAAAGATTCTCTACACAACACTGCCTGTCATATCAAAATCTGTAATAATTAACTTAAATTTCCCTCGCTCTTCTGACCATCCCTATATTTTGACTAACCGATTGTTCTAGGTAAGATGGAGGTGTCGCAGCTTCTACAGCAGGCTGGTTGGGGGTAACTTCAACCTTCTTAGAACTACCATTGTTTTGTCCATGTGCCCTGGCATGTTGGCCCAGAATCTGACCATCCCTGCTGTCCAGATAAGGAGCAATGGACTCCTACCAAACAAAAATAATAGAAAAAATTCATGCTGTTATACAATTAGTTACAAACCGTTTTGGACAGAGCTTTACAAATAGCTCTACTACAAAACAAAACAAAAATTACTAACTTTGACTAAACCGATTGTTCTAGGTGAGATGAAGGTGTGGCAGCTCCTGTGGCAGTGGCAGGCTGATTGGGGATAACTTGAACCTTCTTAGAAGTACCATTGTTTAGTCCATGTCCATGTGCTGTGGCATGCTGGCCCAGGGTCTGATCATCCCTGCTGTCCAGATAAGGAGCAATGTACTCCTACCAAACAAAAATAATAGAAAAAATTCATGTATTGTTATCCAATTAGTTACAGACCGTTTTGAACAGAGCTTTACAAATGGTTCTACTACAAAACAACAAGAACCAATTTTGACTTACCGATTGTTCTAGGTGAGATGAAGGTGTGGCAGGCTGGTTGGGAGTAACTTGAACCTGTTTGGAACCGTGATTGATTTGACCAGGTGATGTGGCCTCTTGGTCTGAGGTCTGACTATTGCCACATTTCAGATTGGGTCCAACAGACCCCTTACCAATGTCATTAATTTTCTGCTTCTTAACCTTGGGAACAGTAAACAATAATTGAAAATTGCATGCAGCTCAAAGAAACTCAAATAATAATTAGAAGGGTACATGTGAACAAAATAACTTTGAAATATATAGGCACATAGGAAACCGAAACAAGTTGCTGATATAATCTAGAACTTTGTATTTACCTTTGGAATTCTTTGAGCATTGCTCCTTTTCACTTTTGAGGGAGGCTGTTGAAAGAGAAACAATCAAAAGATAAAAGAGTATTAACACTTTGACACGGCCAACCACCCCCTGCGATGGGGGATTGAGCCACAAAGCCCCCGTGGCTAGTTAACACACGCCTTGGAGTAAATCAGGGGACATAAGCCCCAGGCCCCCACCCTCACAGTGTATGAACCATGTACCAAAGACCAATACAGTTTTTCGTACACTTTGACAAAACTGAAGAATTCTTTAGAATTAATTTAGTTTACAAGATAGAGCTTGAAGTAGGGATGGAAATATGTTGTAAATATGAGCAGGTAGATCCTCTCTGCAAAGATCAGAGGTGAAGTATTTGAGAAACTTATTTTTATGTACAATGCCTGAAAGTTTGACTCCAATTAACTAAGATGGATACCAAAACTTCCTTGGCTTCAAATAAGTTAGATTATTAAATAATATTTTTATTCATTTCAAATCCCTCTCGGTATTTTTGGTCCATATGTCTAACTGTATCCATAACATGACCCTGAGAGTCGGGTCCCCGACCCTCATGAACCGGGGTTTAATCAGAGCAAGGTGCTCAGATACTGAGGGCCAAAGACATTCTCATTGTTGGCCAGAACACAATTCCCACTGGGTTGTGAGGACCAATGTCATGTAGGAGCACACCGACATCCCACATCCCACACACCGGTCCCACTTTTTTTTCAGTCCTACATGCATGAGTCCCACAAGACATATCAGGTGCCCCATTTGCCCCGTGACAAGGTAGGTTGTTGACAAGGTAGGTAGGCAAGCCCGCGCTCGCAGCTCGCAGCGCACTAGTTCTGTCTCTCAATCACGCGTCCGGCCAAGACACTAAGATACGGAGACAGTGCGATGCGGGCTAGCCCTTTTCCTTGTCACGGAGCAAATGGGACACCTGGTATTCCCACACTTGACAACCTTCAATATTTCCTTCCCACATCGGCGAAACCCACAAGAAATATATTTTAAGGACTGAATTGCCCCGTCACCTCCCATTCACATGAAGTGTTTCCAAAAGAATGTACTGAGAGCAAAATGCGGTCGCAGCCGTGTCATAGGAAAATTAAGCAATCGGTTACTTAAGAAAGGAGAAGTTTCGCATATCCTTACTTAACAAATTAGCGAATAGCTTTGCTATTTCATTTCACGTAGTGCCTAACAAGAACCTCACCTCTCACCTGCCCGATGACACCTGCAGCAGCACGAAAGGAGTCAAAATCAGTGGGGTTTTCATCTTACGATACGAAAACAGCGTGTGCAACATCTCAAGTCTGCCTGTAGCACTTACTGTTACCGAAATATACAGTTTCCCACAGAAACAAACAGAAAGACGTCACCTACAAACCCCCAGAGAAACGAATTCTTGATTCAAGCCTAGAACGGCGTATTCTTAAAGCATGCAAGAATATAATTCTTGATCCAAGACTATCTCTTGATTTAACTCTAAGATTGGCTTGATTCAAGAAAATATTCTTGAATGCTTTTAGCCTAAGAATCTGTTTCCCTGGGTGTGGATAAGAACGGCAAGGCTCAGACAGAAGGAGCCGTGGGCTAGAGGATGGGAGTGCGCTGGCAAAGTAGAAAGTCCGCAGCGTGTCGGTAAGGAGAGTCACCTTGGGGTGATTCCCAGAATACGGGTCACCTTGGACCAACTTTTTTTTAATTTTAAATAAAAGTTGTCTTTTGTCATGAAACGCCGAGAAATCGCCTTTTCGGTTGATTCTGGACGCGCTATTTGCCTGGGGATGCACAAATGTCATTTCCCCTCTAATTTGACCAAAAAAGCGACGGAGTTCACAATTTTCGAAAATGATTTTTCACTGTTGCCCGTAAACGCGACGAGATTGGGTGATACTTTCTCTTGGGCCACAGTCGGGCATCGTTAGACAACTTTTGCGCTAGTAGCGACGTTTTTTAGAATCACTGCTAACAGTGCAGGCGCGACACGGTGTTCACAAGCAATTTTCGTACTCTCCAGTTTTCAACTATAAATGGTATTGTGTGACCCTATGGTACATGTTCTAAATAATGTTTGCATTGCCAACATTTACGTACTCATGGGTCGTAAAAATAGGCTCAACTCGAATTTTCCATACGCAGTCATTCCCTTGCAATAAGGACCGATGGCGAACTCCGTAGATTATCACCAAAAGTAGTGATACCGACTTTGCACGCGTGCCGCACGACTGTGGTAAAATCCGAGTTGGTCTTCGGGTGTACCAAAACGTACCTATGACTTGTGGGTATCAAACGACGCCACTCTTGGTTGAGTTGGTCACCCTTACACCCGTGAAATCGGCGGTGATTTCAATAAACTTAGAAGATAAGAAGGCTACGGAGTTCAAATTTCGACCCTTTCTGACACTCTACAAGTGCAATGGGGCGAGCCAGCAAAAAAGTTGCAGTGTGACCACGTAATTGGAGTAGCAACTAACTATTCAATGTTTTTGGGGGACCGCAAGTCATAAAGGTATCGCGTTGCGACCCGTAGACCCGAAAGTGACCCGTATTCTGGGAATCACTCTTTGGGATGGCATACACCCAGTTAACGGCTCTCTTCAAAGACGATGAAAATAGCCTTAAAAAAAAACTCTTTTAGCTCTGACAGACTTTACTTAAGATTGCGCTGGTGGGGATAGACTGTAGGAAAACAGTTCATTTTTTCCAATGCCTAAATCGCAGTACTACACCGCCCTGTGGGATGTCCGGCCCTGTGCGATCACTTGTGGTAATTTTGGTCTGCGATGTGTGCAATTCACCGCAGCTCTTCGCCTTATCTAGGAATGCGAAAACAAGAGGTGGCTTAAACGTTATGGTATACGTTAAAGTTATAACGTTGAACCTGTAACGGCCTTCACAGCGAATAGCGTTGACGACTTTCCTATAACTTAGGTGGAAAGTTAACAGACCAACCGTTACGGATGAGCGGATGGGGTTGCGGTATGCAGGTAACCCGTTAATAAAGAAACGTCAGTATCTTCTTTTTAGAGATCTAACGCAGTATCCTCTGTTAGAGATATAACGCAGTATCTTCTGTTAGAGACCTAACGGTTACGCACTGCAAACGATTGTGCTGCGGTTACAACGTTTAACCTGGAAACGGTTAATCGCGAAGATAAAGACCTAAATGAGTCCGTCATGTTGAGTCTGAGCAGGGCATAAATATTTAAGTCAATCCTGGCAACGAATCGATAACGGCATCCATGATATCATTTGGCGCTAGTTGGCCAATGAACCGTAACGTAAAACACTTAGCGTATAACGTGTTATAACGTTATATCTAATAACGGTTTACTATATAACGTTGTATCTAATAACATTTTACCATATAACGTTATGTATGTGAACGGAAGTGTCATAGGTTATCGGTTTAACGGCTATAACGTTTCAGAACAGGTTATCCAGATAACCGTTAATGGTACACTATTTTCTTACTAGATAATTTTTTTAACAGCCAGCAGCCTGTATTGCTCAACGTTTGATAAATAACGTAACCCTAAAAATGAACACCGCATTCCGTTACATTCTGGCATAGGTTACGTCACACGGTGCGTTAAGTTACGGATCCCTGGTACGAAACAAGATGCCTTGCAAACGTTCACTCTGTTGATTACATAATTGTTTGTTTAGAAGAACTAAAAACAGAGAGAGAAAAAATTGCGGCGGTGATACTGAGCTATTCGGGAATTCTGACATTTCTGTTAAATGCAAAATGTTTATAATCGTGAAAATCAGCCTGTAACCACCTCCTGGCTCTTCCCACGGTTGCCACGTGATGGAATTTCTTCCAGGATGCCATAGAGCTCTGGTGCCGGTGCCGTCGCCATGGTCAGTCATGCATGGCATTCCGCAGTCGCAGAACAGAACGACATGCATGTGTACATTGATGAGTGGTTGCGGTATCTTGATGGCGTCGACCAGCCTTTCCTTACGAGAATCCTCTTCAGGCTCACTGTGTCAAGGGTGCGCATTCCTCTAGATGTATAGTGCATTTCCTTGCTGCTTACGCCAGAACCATAAATGTTTTGTCTCCGGAACAACCTGCACTATTTTTCCCAGTGTGTTCAAAATTGAAGACGTTTGTCTCATGTTGTCCACCGAAATGATCACGACAGCACTGCATGCATTATCCTCCAAAGGAAATGAGATTCTTCACGCTATGCCCAGAATGAAGCCATTGCTCCCTTGGTGTCTACACTCTCAAAAATACATTCTTGATTTAATCATTGAAGCTTGTGCGATTTTCTTGAATCAAGATTAGCGTATTGAGCCGTACGCATGAATGAAGCATGAAATACGGAAGGATACTTAATGAAAGAAAGTCCCACAAGAATCAAAATATGCTTAAATCAAGCATGCATTTTTTTGAGCGTACTGTGCTTGCATGCATTTATACTGCATTGATTCTTGAGTCTGTACACAAATGCAGTAGAAATCTGTGTTGATGGTATTAATTAGCTTAACTCGAATCAGAGCAGACTTTGTAAACATCCATTATTATTTACGATACTCTGCTGGCTTATTTCAACAAGGGCGGATAAGCAAAATTCTCACACAAAAACATGATTTTCGCCTGAATGCCACAAAAACACTGGTAAAACAAAGGGGTAGTATTACGCCCGATTGAGGCATAGCATGGAATTACGCTCGATATAGGCGTAAAAACATGTCAAGTACGGCCGTTTTTGGCTTATTTTTACGCCTCATTGGGGCATGGTGCTATTTACGCCTTTTGGGGCGTAGCTTAAGGCGTAGTACTACGCCTTAGTTTTACCAGTGAAGTAGCTGTATTTATTTTGCGGTCGTTCCAACGATCCAGCACTCACACTGCTCAACAAAATTAGCCCACCGCTCTTTTCGGCCCTTGCTGTGTGAACGTATTTTGAGCCACGGGTTTGAAATTTGGCATGAAGTTGCCCCTATCAGTGTACTTTAAGGGCGACCCCCCCCCCTCCATCAGGGTAGTTTATAATATGGCCCTGTTCTATGAACTTGGGTAAAGAACGCCGCACTTCAGATGTTTGTGGGTCGTCCGCAGCTCCAAGTACAAAAGTGGGCCTTGACTGGAGTTAGGTAGGCTTTAACTGGCACCTTATCCAACTCATCTTTCATGTCGAAGATATGCACTCACAATTCTGTTAAGGTAACATGTGATAAGAGTCAGGTCTCTGCGAACACACAAACACAGGGGAGTTTACATAAGCCTGCCTCCCTTATGAATCCATGCAAATTGAAAGTACCGGAGAGGAAAAGAGTTCTGTGTCGCTACGCTAAGACCTGCACCCAGAGAAACAGATTCTTAAACTAAAAGCATTCTAGAAGATTTTCTTGAATCAAGCGAAATCTTAGGGTTAAATCAAGAAATATTCTTCGATCAGGAATTATAATCTTGAAAACTATAAGAATACGCCGTTCTAGGCTTACATCTAATATTCGTTTCTCTGGGTGCAGCTGGTCGGGCGTACCTGCTCCTGCTATAAACGTTTAACGCAACGCTTGTCTTCCGAGTGCAGATCGCAGGTTTCGCACGTTGCAGGTCCAGCTGGTGGCCATCTTAATCGTCGTGGTTTTGTACGTCCTGGACGTGGCAGGCGCAGAGACCCTCAACGACACCGTCATTCCAATCCGCGTGCTGCTGGCTGCATACTCGGGCGTGAGTTTTATGCTCACGCTCATCTTCAGCCGCGACCACATCAAAGCAACATTGCGCCAGATCCGGGACATCTCTGCCGCACTCGACGCTCTGGCCGACGACGGTTTCCGAGTACGAACTCATGCAGAGCTCCTCAACCCATATCTAGAATAACCCCACCCCCACCCCTCCATCTACTAAAAAACGCAGCGTCTGCGGCTTGCTGCTAACACTCCTGGTCACAAATCTTTAGTTTTCAGTTTCTTGTGATGCGAAACACGTTTGGGGGTTGAGATTGACATTCTTGAGCTGATACGCGTTCGCGGCCTTAAAGACGTGCAGATGTTGCGAGAGGGATCGGGGTTTTACACTGATACCGCAAGTGCGTGGATTAACGCATTAATTGATCCGTTCCCACTTGCCACCAACTTCAACGCATGCGATAACGCGTTTCTAAGGAAAACACATGCACTAAAACCCATGTGGCCAAGACTTTGATAGAGAAGGGGATGGCTGTTTGCTCTTCCAGGATCTTTTCCATGCTCTCGTACAGCGCCTGGGGGGCGCTACGCCTTAGGTTCCTTGGGGTCCTTCGTTCCCCGTGCGGTCTCGGGGTCAGGTTCCAGCTTTAGCGTAGCGGAAGGAGTTACGCAATCACATCCCTCCCAGAAAAATGTGACTCCACGTCCAGGGTGTCTCTACGATGTCTCCAGCGGGACATTCTTGAGACTTCCTTGAGTCGTTTTTCAGACGTTCTGGAGCCAGCCTTGAGACAAACTGAGAGCCATCGAGGATACATTGTCGAAACGTCCTGGATATACTGCTAGATGTCTCGGTGTATGGTTTTGGAGGCATTCTAGATACAAGATGAAGACATCGCGCTGACCCAGTACGGAGACAACCGTGGGACACCTTCCATTGAAAAGAAACTTTTTTGGAAGGTGAAGACAGGACTCCGGTGGTTTCGAACTTTGGATCCCCGATTCCAGAGTCCGTCTCGCTGCACACTTCCCCGTGTGTAACGGAGGTCTGTAAATTTGTCGAAATTTTGTCGTTTTACGGAAGATGAAAGAACGGCTAAAGTACGCCAAAATAACGATAGATGGGTACGGCATGGGTTTGCCATAGGTACGGCACGGCATGAATACGGACAAAGTACGACAAACGCGTTTATCGTTCTTAGGACGCAAATTTGTAGGTTTTTAAACGTAAAACGAACCACTTTTACTTTACAAAAGAAAATTACAACGCGCGCCTAAGAGGCGGTGTACAGTGTTGCCAGATCACTCGCAGTGACGTCATCGGGTCAGGGCGCCTTTCCCGCTGTGATGTCGTCAACTCGTCTCTCTTCTTCAGCGAACTGCGCCGGTCTGCGAAGAACGTGACTTTATCGTTCGAAACCACTCTCCACTAAATGCGACTTCGAAAAATAAAAGAATTTTTCACGTGTTTGATCACAAGCGGCCGGTTCGGTTCGTAAACAGTCAGGTACGCCAGCATCCACGGCACACACTTCTCTTAATATTCGAAATTGCGACGATTTACACATACACACTAAAAATACTCAAGTACACGCAAATATTTGAATACTGAAATTCTAAACACACGTCCAAGCGCTGTTTTGCAATGTTTCCAACTAAACTTTCTGACTTGAAAATACTGGGCGGGGAAAGGTGACGATTAATAAGAAGTCATTGTTACTGTCGTGGCCCTACAGGATCTGGGGTACTGACGTCATAACAATATCAAAACCGAGAACTAAACCCCTTCCTTAAGTCCTACCTAGTCCCCCCCCCCCCCGGTCTGGAATGCCTCCAAACTGTCACCATTTAGCGCCATTTAGTCACCATTGGTAGTCAACATTTTCATTCACCCACGTGCCGTGAAGCCTGAAACTAACTTGTGGCTACTCCAAATAGGGTAAATCGGAGCTGGCTCGGGAGAAGAAGACGGGGAGAACAAAACGGACTCTGATTGACCGGGCGCAAGAGTGGGGGTAACCCCACCAACTCGTGCGCATGCGCAGAGCGGCGATTGTTCTTCCCGTCTTCTTCTTCCCAGCCAGCTCCGATATATCCTAAACAGTCGCTCAGCTCACAGTCGGAGTTCTCAGTCGATGGCGATGCTCGCATGCCCCAATAGGAGCGCATGCGTGGCTTCGCCCGCACCTGCCGGCGCTGGGACTCGTTCTACGGGTGGTACAGTGCGGCGGCGCTTGCCGGCACGTGGTTCACCATGCTGACCTACGACCGGTGGGACGAGCTGCTCACTCTCTTCATCGGCAAGATCCTCGGGGTGCCTTTGGACCATGTTGCCCTGGCCACGGTGCGGGCTGCGGGCAAGGGCCTGCGCTTAGTCGACGCCTTGGTAGCCGTGTACAGCTTGTGCTTCGTCTTCCAGACCCTCACCATGACCGTCTACTGGGCCCTGGCCACGTTACAGACCGAGGTCAACCTCCTGCTTGAGGTAATTGCCTGGATGAGGCGGAGGCCCACTTTACGAACACTCTACGGAAGTCAGAAACACCGCCCTCCGCCAAGGTGCACCACCAAGTTGAATCCCAGATCACGCGTCATTTTTGACTCATCTGTTCTGTACTTAACTTCCGCTTCGAATCTGTTAACAAAAGTAACGGTAGGACTCGCACTACAATGACTCGCGCAAAATAATACTGTGGCCATTATAGAGCCGTTACGCATTAGCAATTCTCATATCGCTCTAACAATTTAAGCCATTTTGATCTTTCAGAAAATGTCTTTTACGATTGAAAAATGCAGATAGCCATTTTCAGTGGTTTGCAACACGTCTTTAAATTTACAATACACTGCCCATCAAAATTAGCGCCCCACTTTTTCCGATGCTTGCCCTTCCCACGTTTTTCAAGCCAGAAAGTCGCCGTTTTGCATGTACTTGCCCCGATGGTTGTACTTGAAGGTCCCAAAGTGTCAGTTCCGGGAGCCACCCCATTCGGAGGGGTGGCTGTTTGACAGCGACGGGGTGGAAATTTGGACCGAAAAAGGTCCCCAAAACACCTTTAAATTTGTTAGAGATTTCAAAATTTTTGGTGAGCAGGACCAAATGATGGCCCTTGACAAGCTGACGTCAAAATTTTAACGATCGGTCCAACCCACCCCTACCTTCTCCCACCCTCTAAAGGGGTTGGTTTGAGGAGTGAAAAACAATGGTCGCATTTCAAGACCCATGGCCCCGGCTACTTGCACACTAAATCGCATCCCGCTAACACCAACCCCTGCCGAGCAACCCCTAAAAAATCACATTCAACTTTTGAAAATTTGCTTTTTGGGGCACCTTTCGGTATGCGAGGGGTCACAAAATTTTGGCAGAGATGGCCTACGGGTAGAACATCGGAGCATCAATCTCCCGTCAAGATACCCGGCCCTTAAAATTCGCAGCCCTTCACACAAGGGTTGCCACCCCCAGCCAACCCTTTCTACCCCCGGTAGGGGGTGGAACTGGTTTCGGGGCTACGTGTCGTTGAGGGCACTTCTGATGCCCCCCAACCTTCAAATTTGCAACACGAATCGACCACGCGTTCTTGCCCCAGAGCCACAAAACCATCAAAAATGCCAAAACCCATCCCTAACTTCAACCCCTCATATCACCAATTCGGGTGGGGGTGGAAACCTGGCTAGCGTGACGGCAGGTGGTCCCGACCCTTACCTCGACAGTACCAAGCGGAAAAGTTGCTGCGGCAAACGGTTTACCCGTGGGGAGCGAGGGGGAACCACTCCCCCTGGAGGTGCACACACGATTACGAGGCGGTAATGATCACGTGGGATTACGATGATCACCAATGACTACCGATGATTACCAATGACTAACGGTGATCACGAAGATAACCAATGACCACCGGTGATTACTGAGCATTACCCGTGATTACGGATGATCACGGGCGATTACCGTTCGATTACAGATGATAACCGACGATTATCGACGATTACAGATTGATTACGCATGATCACTGATAGAGTACGGGTGATTACCGATGGATTACGGGTGATTACCAATGGATTACGGGCGATTACTGATTACTGATGGAGTACAGGTGATCACCGATGGATCGCGGGCGTCCATAAAGTACGTCTGCATGCCCCTTACCGAAACAGCCCTTAGGACCACTTACGGCCGGCACAAGCGACGATATTGTTAGGGGAGCCGGGGCGTTTGGGGAAAGCACACACGAAAGAGGAGTAAGACGTGTATTCCGAACAGGAGAACAGAACAGTCTGAGGGAGAGCCGAGTCGTGGAGATGGGTCGGTAGTCCAGGCGACGGCAGTTGCGGCCCGAGCCGCAAGTGTCCGTGCGTGGGGTACCGCCATCGGCATGGGGTAGTGGTAGCGTCCCCTTTACATCCCCCCCCCCCGGCCCTACGGGAAGGCGTCAGGCCGCGAGACGACGGGGGCCAGCTTGTCCGCGTGGAAGGTCTGGACACGGGCTCTGGGGCGGCCCGGTAGGCGGACCCAGACCGTCACGTCGTTGATGACCTCCAGGACCTCGTAAGGCCCGGTCCACCAAGACTGCAGCTTGACGCAGCGCCCCTTTTGGCGCCTGGGCTGGAACACCCAGACGCGCTGCCCTTCTGGTGAACATTTAAAATAAATAATGGTTTAAGTTAAATAACTTTTGATTCTTTGACTTTGAGCAGAATTTGTTCACGAAGTAGAAAAAATATTCAGTCAGCTTCAGCTAGGGAAGTTGTGGTGGGGATGCAAGCTTATGAAAAAGTAACACCGACAGGGTAATTAAAGTACCCAAGTGATAGCCGCATGGGCATAAAGCTTGCTTTGTCTTCTTCGGGAAAGGAGGGAGGTTTTTTTTTGTGTGGGGGGGGGGGGGGGCGCACGTAGGTAAGGGCCGGAAAAGCAAATTCGATACACCATGCGATGCTGACTGGAAGTTGCCAAATCTGAGCTTAGGTGCTTCTGCAGGTGACGTTAGGCAAAACAATGCCCTCTTGGGCATAAACTGGAATAGGGAGAACGGTTCGAGATGGGAACTTTTACATGACCATAGTGACCGATGGTGTTTTCCACTCTCCACATAACGCGCAGAACTACGGAACGTTAATTAACCAATTGATGATTACCGTAGTGATCACGAGAGATTACCAGTGATTACCACCGATTACCATGTGATCACTACTGATTACCACCTGATTACCAATGATTACAGGCCGATTACGAACGATCACCGGGTGATTACCGGTGATCACGGGCGATTACCGATGACCACCGCGCGATTACCGGTGATCACGGGCGATTACTGGTGATCACGGGCGATTACCGATGATCACGGGCGATTACCGACGATTACCAGTTGATCACGGGCGGATTACGAAAGCCTGTGTCCACGCGATTACCGGAGTGGTTCCCCCTCGGTGGGGAGCGTTAAAGTGAGAACATTGCATTCTTCGCCTGGCCTGCGCTGCCACCGAGCGCATTGTAGGCAGGCAGCCCACGCAGCTCCCCCGGCCGGCAGACGGCAGCCAGAGAGAGTACGGTAGAAGATGCGCGCGCGCTGCCGGGCGTAATCGACGCGGCGCCCGTCTCTTCATGTAGTGCGCTGTTCGTTGCTACGCGAAAGCTGTTGAAAATTATTCCGCATTAGGTCCCTTCGCTTCGCTCTAGAGCTGACCACTTACTCTGTCATATCCCACATAGAAAAAAGGTGCCTAATATTCGTCTAATAGACGTCTACTCGTAGATGCAAAGCGATCTACTAGACGTCTTGATTCATCTATTCATAGATCACCAGAAGCTGTCTAAATGCGAGATTTCAAACGTCTTTTGACGTCTATCGCTTTCGTCTTATAGACGTCTACCGCACTACGGCTACTAGATGTATATCTGCCAATACGTCTACTACCCGCATAGCAAATAGACGTCTAATAGGCGTGTAATAGATGGCTATCCGTAGACGTAAGTTTATCTACTAGACGTATATCCTCGTCTAGCTGTAGACTATCTGCCCTTTATCTAATGGCTGAATTTCAAACGTCTGTTAGACGTCTATTCGTAAGTAAAAACTGGTCTAGTAGATGTCTTTTTTGGTCTATGCCTACACCATCTAAGTTGGTCCAATTACGAGATTTTCAACGTCTAGTGGACGTGCAGTGGCAAACGTCTCCTAGAAGTCTGCCACTACACGTTTACCAGACGTGGAAAATCTCGCAAGTAAACCAAGCAGGGAACGCCTGCAGACGTCTTCTAGACGGGAAGGGAAGCGTCATCCATTAGATCAAATGTTCCCTAGCTGTCAAATATAAGTCCAGTGGTCAGGCACCTTCCGTCAAAGTGAGGAAATGACTGAGAAGGGTCGTCCTCGAATCAACTTCAAAGGACAATCAGACGGAGCAAGCTTCGGAGACTAGGGTAGTGCGCGTATGTATATCAGCCGTGTATAGGATTATGTAATGCACTTAAACCATGCTGCACTGCTCATGTCGGATTGGGAAAATGATAGAAACTGAATTAGGAGTCCACATTTTATCCGACGTGATGCTTACATGACTCAGAATCCCAATAGCACGTCCAAAACATAGGAAATACGAAAAAGCACAGAAACATCCGACAGTGGCGCCATCTAGCGGGAAAATGTTACGAATCACTCTACCATTGATATATATATCATATTTGCCGAACCGAAACATTCAAACGGTGTGTTCGTCGATAAATGGGCATTAAATTTTTATAGTTTTCCTGAAATTTGAACACTGATTTTTCAGTTCGAGTGCGATCATCTATAGACGTCTAGAAAGTATCTACTTTTAGTCATTGATCTAAAAGATATTTCGTAGACTATCTATGGTCGTCTGTTGTTACAACGACGTTTAGCCGTAGACAATAGATTCGAGTGCGACCATCTATAGACGTCTAGAAAGTATCTAAGTTTAGTCATAGATCTAAAAGATATTTCGTAGACTATCTATAGTCGTCTGTTGTTACAACGACGTTTAGCCGTAGACAATAGATTCGAGTGCGACCATCTATAGACGTCTAGAAAGTATCTACGTATAGTCATAGATGTAGTAGATGTAAAATAGTTTATCTATAGACGTCTAGAATGTGTCTACTCATACACGTAGATCTAGTAGATACTAATGTAGACCATCAATAGCTGTCTATAGACGTTTATAGATGTGATAGATGTGAGGTAGACGGTCTACCAATGTCTATAGACGTCTATTTTCTATGTGTGTAGACGTTGAAAATCTCGTAATTAGACCAAATTTGAAGTCTTCTAGACGGCAGGGGAGCGTCTTTAGACGCCTCAAGACGTCTTGCAGAAAACGTCTAGTAAACGTCTAGTAGGCGACGTCTTTTGATGTGTGTAACGTCGTCCACTAGATGTAGTGCACCCTACAAGTCAAACATAAGTCCCGTAGTCAGGCACCTTTCGTCTGCACAACAAAATGGTCACCTAACTGAGTGCGGACGCCCTCGGATCAATCTCACGGGACAATGAGAGGGAGCAAGCTTCGGAGATAAGGGTAGTGCATGTATGTATATCAGCCACGTGTAGGATGATGTAATGCACTTAAATCATGATACACTGCTCATGTCGGATGGGGGAAATGATAGAAACTGTTTTAGGAGTACACATACTATCCGACGCGATGCTAACATGACTCAATATCCCAAACGGGCGTCAAGTTGGCCAACTCAGTTGGGCCAACTGAGTTGGCCAACTTGACGCCCGTGATCCATATCGCCACCCGTTGAGGCCCGATCGGCCGAGGCCGTTGTCCGGCGGGTGTGCCTACCTCTCAGGGGCAATTTCAACAAAATCGTTCATACGTGGCCCCATGGGCCCCAAATGGGACACGATCGATGCAGGCCGATGTCCGACGGGTCTGCCTTCCTTCCAGGGGCAATTTCAACAGAATCGGTTATGCGTGGCCCCATGGACCCCAATGGGACACGATCGATGCAGGCCGGTGTCCGACGGGTCTGCCTACCTTCCAGGGGCAGTTTTAACAAAATCGATTATACGTGGCCACATGGACCCCTAGTGGGGCCCCATCGATCCAAGTCGCTGTCTGGCGGGTCTGCCTACCTCCAAGGGGCAATTTCATCAAAATCGGCCCCATGGGCCCCCAATGGGACACGATCGATGCAGGCCGGTGTCCGACGGGTCTGCCTACCTCCCCATTTGTACTTTTGGGCCATTTCCTGTCGGCTCAATAGTCCAACCAACCCCTCTGTGAGTGGCGACGAGTGGCGAAAAGTTAGCATGGCTTGCTTTGCTCGGAGTGGCATCTTGTAGCGAGGTGATAAAATTGTTTCCGTTCGAGATTTTGACTTTTTGGGCCATTTCCTGTCGGTTCAAAAGTCCGACCACTGGCTCTGAGTGTAGCGACGGTTTAAATTGTCGGCAGCAATTTTGTGACCTACCCCTAAAGTTCGGAAAAAACTTGGGGACTTGAGTTATTTTCTCCCTTAGTGGCATCTTGTAGCAAGGTGACAAAATTGTTCCCATTTGAGACTTGGACTTTTAGGGCCATTTCCAGTCGGTTCAATAATCCGACCTCTGGCTCTGAGAGTGGCGACGGTTTAAATTGTCGGCAACAATTTTATCACCTACCCCTGAAGTTTGGAAAGGACTTGGTCAGCATGGCTTTGTTCGCTCTGATCCGCATCTTGATGCTAGGCGAGGTTAAGTGGTAGAGTGTTCGAGGATTGCGTTGGGCATTACTATTTTAATTCAGCGAGGCACCACAGTGTACTTTACCGTAGGTTTAAGCTGCCTAACGTTTTGTCGTGTTGTCTTGCTACATCAGCATACATCGCCAGTGTCGTAGCCTGCAAACGCATCAAGTCCTCACGCTTGTCCTTTCAAATAGAGTAATGGCAGAGGACAATGTGGGCAGCTATCGTTGCCAGTCGTGATGACGGTGATGCTCGGGTAAGAAACGGGTGTGAAGTTGGCCACAAAAAAATTTGTGGCCACAAAAAAGCTTTTCATGCTCCGACTATAGCCAGCTGCCATCTATGGTGACCACCCATCCCAAGGTCTTCCCAACAGCCGCTGATGGCCCTGAGCCATCCCCAACAGCCGCTAATGGCCGTGAGCCATCGAGCCCCCGCTGGGGCACGGGCGATGCAGGCCGCTGTCCGGCGCGTCTGCCTACCTCCCAGGGGCATTTTTGGAAAAATCGCTAATACGTGGCCCCATGGACCCCCGATGAGGCCCAGTCGACGCAGACCGCTGTCCGGCGGGTCTGCCTACCTCCCAGGGGCAGTATTCACAAAATCGCTTATACGTGGCCCCATTAGCCCCTGAGGGGCCCAGTTGATGCAGGCCGCTGTCTGGCGGGTCTGCCTATCTGCCAGGGGCAGATTTCACAAAATCACTAATACGCGGCCCCATGGACACCAGATGAGGCCCAGTCGATGAAGGATGCTGTCCGGAGGGTCTGCCTACCTCCCAGGGGCAAATTTCACAAATTCGCTTATACGTGGCCCTATTGGCCCATGTGGGGCCCAGTTGATGCAGGCCGCTGGCCGGCGGGTCTGCCTACCTCCCAGGGGCAGTTTTCGCAAAATCGCTTATACGTGGCCCCTTTGGCCCCCAGTGGTGCCCGGTTAATGCAGACCGCTGTCCAGCCGGTCTGTCTACCTCCAAGGGGCAGATTTCACGAAATCGCTTATACGGGGCTTCTGGCTTTCCGGAAGGACCCGGCTGATGCAGGCCGGTGCCAGACGGGCTTGTCTACCTCCCAGGGGCAGTATAAAGAATGAGGCCTGTACTCTACCCCCGATGCAGACCGCTGTCCGGCGGGTCTGCCTACCTCCCAGAGGCAGTTTCTTCAAAATCTCTTATCCGTAGTTACCCGGCCCCTCTGAGAGCCCCAGTTGGTGCAGGCCTCTGCCTAGCGGGTTTGCCTACCTCCCAGGAGCAGTATCAAGAATAATGCCTGTATGCTACCCCATTGGGCCCTGATGAGGCCCACTTGATGCAGACCGCTGTCCGACGGGTCTGCTTACCTCCCAGGTGCAATTCCGAGAAACGCTATTGCATGTAGACCCCATGGCCACAGGCGGGGCCCAACCGATGCAAACCAATGTCCGGTGGGTCTGCATAGCCTCTGGGTGCCATTTCCACCAAAAACGCCTCCATGAGGCCCACATGACCCCAGTCCAAGCCCAACCGATTCAAACCAATAGCGACGGTTAAAACTGTCGGCAACAATTATGTCAACTACCCCTCAACTTGGCTGTGGCGCTGATCTGTTGGTTTCTCTAAGCAAAGAGGCACATTGAGGCGAGTTGACAAAATTGTGTCGAACTGTGTCGAATCGCTGAGACAGGCACTTTGAAGCGAGTTGACAAAATTGATGTTAAAGAAAAATCGGACTTTTCCGGACATTTTACGGTGTTTGAATGCTCCGACCTCCCGCTGAGAGAGTGGCGGCCCCGTCGGGGGTCGGTAACAATTATGTCAACTACCCCTCAACATGGCTTGGGCGCTAATGCTCCAAGTCCAACTGTGTCGAATCGCTGAGACAGGCACTTTAAAGCGAGTTAACAAAATTGTTTCCGAATGAAAATCGGACTTTTCCGGACATTTCCTGGCGATTTAATGGTCCGACCTCCCGCTGAGAAAGTGGCGGCCCCGTCGGGGGTCGGCAACAATTATGTCAACTACCCCTCAACATGGCTCTAGCGCTAATGCTTCAAGTCCAACTGTGTCGAATCGCTGAGACAGGCACTTTAAAGCGAGTTGACAAAATTGATGTTAAAGAAAAATCGGACTTTTCCGGACATTTTCCGGCGATTTAATGCTCTGACCTCCCGCTGAGAGAGTGGCGGCCCCGTCGGGGGTCGGTAACAATTATGTCAACTACCCCTCAACATGGCTTGGGCGCTAATGCTCCAAGTCCAACTGTGTCGAATCGCTGAGACAGGCACTTTGAAGCGAGTTGACAAAATTGATGTTAAAAAAAAATCGGACTTTTCCGGACATTTTCCGGCGATTTAATGCTCTGACCTCCCGCTGAGAAAGTGGCGGCCCCCTGGGGGGTCGGCAACAATTATGTCAACTACCCCTCAACATGGCTTAGGCGCTAATGCTCCAAGTCCAACTGCGTCGAATCGCTGAGACAGGCACTTTGAAGCGAGTTGACAAAATTAATGCTAAAGAAAAATCGGACTTTTCCGGACATTTTCCAGGGATTTGATGCTCCGACCTCCCGCTGAGAGAGTGGCGGCCCCGTCGGGGGTCGGTAACAATTATGTCAACTACCCCTCAACATGGCTTGGGCGCTAATGCTCCAAGTCCAACTGTGTCGAATCGCTGAGACAGGCACTTTAAAGCGAGTTGACAAAATTGTTTCCGAATGAAAATCGGACTTTTCCGGACATTTTCCGGCGATTTAATGGTCCGACCTCCCGCTGAGAAAGTGGCGGCCCCGTCGGGGGTCGGCAACAATTATGTCAACTACCCCTCAACATGGCTTGGGCGCTAATGCTCCAAGTCCAACTGTGTCGAATCGCTGAGACAGGCACTTTGAAGCGAGTTGACAAAATTGATGTTAAAGAAAAATCGGACTTTTCCGGACATTTTCCGGCGATTAAATGCTCTGACCTCCCGCTGAGAAAGTGGCGGCCCCCTGGGGGGTCGGCAACAATTATGTCAACTACCCCTCAACATGGCTTGGGCGCTAATGCTCCAAGTCCAACTGTGTCGAATCGCTGAGACAGGCACTTTGAAGCGAGTTGACAAAATTGATGTTAAAGAAAAATCGGACTTTCGGACATTTTCCGGCGATTTAATGCTCTGACCTCCCGCTGAGAAAGTGGCGGCCCCCTGGGGGTCGGCAACAATTATGTCAACTACCCCTCAACATGGCTTGGGCGCTAATGCTCCAAGTCCAACTGTGTCGAATCGCTGAGACAGGCACTTTAAAGCGAGTTGACAAAATTGATGTTAAAGAAAAATCGGACTTTTCCGGACATTTTCTGGCGATTTTATGCTCCGACCTCCCGCTGAGAGAGTGGCGGCCCCGTAGGGGGTCGGCAACAATTATGTCAACTACCCCTCAACATGGCTTAGGCGCTAATGCTCCAAGTCCAACTGCGTCGAATCGCTGAGACAGGCACGTTGAAGCGAGTTGACAAAATTGATGTTAAAGAAAAATCGGACTTTTCCGGACATTTTCCAGGGATTTGATGCTCCGACCTCCCGCTGAGAGAGTGGCGGCCCCGTCGGGGGCCGGTAACAATTATGTCAACTACCCCTCAACATGGCTTGGGCGCTAATGCTCCAAGTCCAACTGTGTCGAATCGCTGAGACAGGCACTTTAAAGCGAGTTGACAAAATTGATGTTAAAGAAAAATCGGACTTTTCCGGACATTTTCCGGCGATTTAATGGTCCGACCTCCCGCTGAGAAAGTGGCGGCCCCGTCGGGGGTCGGTAACAATTATGTCAACTACCCCTCAACATGGCTTGGGCGCTAATGCTCCAAGTCCAACTGTGTCGAATCGCTGAGACAGGCACTTTAAAGCGAGTTGACAAAATTGTTTCCGAATGAAAATCGGACTTTTCCGGACATTTTCCAGGGATTTGATGCTCCGACCTCCCGCTGAGAAAGTGGCGGCCCCGTCGGGGGTCGGCAACAATTATGTCAACTACCCCTCAACATGGCTTGGGCGCTAATGCTCCAAGTCCAACTGTGTCGAATCGCTGAGACAGGCACTTTAAAGCGAGTTGACAAAATTGATGTTAAAGAAAAATCGGACTTTTCCGGACATTTTCCGGCGATTTAATGCTCTGACCTCCCGCTGAAAAAGTGGCGGCCCCGTCGGAGGTCGGCAACAATTATGTCAACTACCCCTTAACTTAGCTGTGGCGCCGATCCGTTGGTTTCTCTAAGCAAAGAGGCACATTAAGGCGAGTTGACAAAATTGTTTCCGAATGAAAATCGGACTTTTCCGGACATTTTCCGGCGATTTAATGGTCCGACCTCCCGCTGAGAAAGTGGCGGCCCCGTCGGGGGTCGGTAACAATTATGTCAACTACCCCTCAACATGGCTTGGGCGCTAATGCTCCAAGTCCAACTGTGTCGAATCGCTGAGACAGGCACTTTGAAGCGAGTTGACAAAATTGTTTCCGAATGAAAATCGGACTTTTCCGGACATTTTCCAGGGATTTGATGCTCCGACCTCCCGCTGAGAAAGTGGCGGCCCCGTCGGGGGTCGGCAACAGTTATGTCAACTACCCCTCAACATGGCTCGGGCGCTAATGCTCCAAGTCCAACTGTGTCGAATCGCTGAGACAGGCACTTTAAAGCGAGTTGACAAAATTGATGTTAAAGAAAAATCGGACTTTTCCGGACATTTTCCGGCGATTTAATGCTCTGACCTCCCGCTGAGAGAGTGGCGGCCCCGTCGGGGGTCGGTAACAATTATGTCAACTACCCCTCAACATGGCTTGGGCGCTAATGCTCCAAGTCCAACTGTGTCGAATCGCTAGACAGGCACTTTGAAGCGAGTTGACAAAATTGATGTTAAAGAAAAATCGGACTGTTCCGGACATTTTCCGGCGATTTAATGCTCTGACCTCCCGCTGAGAAAGTGGCGGCCCCCTGGAGGGGGGGCGCCACAGCCAAGTTGAGGGGTAGTTGACATAATTGTTGCCGACCCCCCAGGGGGCCGCCACTTTCTCAGCGGGAGGTCAGAGCATTAAATCGCCGGAAAATGTCCGGAAAAGTCCGATTTTTCTTTAACATCAATTTTGTCAACTCGCCTCAATGTGCCTCTTTGCTTAGAGAAACCAACAGATCAGCGCCCAAGCCATGTTGAGGGGTAGTTGACATAATTGTTACCGACCCCCGACGGGGCCGCCAATCTCTTAGCTGGAGGTCGGAGCATAAAATCGCCAGAAAATGTCCGGAATAGTCCGATTTTTCTTTAACATCAATTTTGCCAACTCGCTTCAAAGTGCCTGTCTCAGCGATTCGACACAGTTGGACTTGGAGCATTAGCGCCCAAGCCATGTTGAGGGGTAGTTGACATAATTGTTACCGACCCCCGACGGGGCCGCCACTCTCTCAGCGGGAGGTCGGAGCATAAAATCGCCGAAAAATGTCCGGAAAAGTCCGATTTTCATTCGGAAACAATTTTGTCAACTCGCCTTAATGTGCCTCTTTGCTTAGAAAAACCAACAGATCGGCGCCACAGCTAAGTTGAGGGGTAGTTGACATAATTGATGCCGACCTCCGACGGGGCCGCCACTTTTTTAGCGGGAGGACAGAGCATTAAATCGCCGGAAAATGTCCGGAAAAGTCCGATTTTTCTTTAGCATCAATTTTGTCAACTCGCTTCAAAGTGCCTGTCTCAGCGATTTGACACAGTTGGACTTGGAGCATTAGCGCCCAAGCCATGTTGAGGGGTAGTTGAAATAATTGTTGCCGACCCCCGACGGGGCCGCCACTTTCTCAGCGGGAGGTCGGACCATTAAATCGCCGGAAAATGTCCGAAAAAGTCCGATTTTCATTCGGAAACAATTTTGTCAACTCGCTTTAAAGTGCCTGTCTCAGCGATTCGACACAGTTGGACTTGGAGCATTAGCGCCCAAGCCATGTTGAGGGGTAGTTGACATAATTGTTACCGACCCCCGACGGGGCCGCCACTCTCTCAGCGGGAGGTCGGAGCATCAAATCCCTGGAAAATGTCCGGAAAAGTCCGATTTTTATTTGGCATCAATTTTGTCAACTCGCTTCAAAGTGCCTGTCTCAGCGATTCGACACAGTTGGACTTGGAGCATTAGCGCCCAAGCCATGTTGAGGGGTAGTTGACATAATTGTTACCGACCCCCGACGGGGCCGCCACTTTCTCAGCGGGAGGTCAGACCATTAAATCGCCGGAAAATGTCCGGAAAAGTTCGATTTTCATTCGGAAACAATTTTGTCAACTCGCCTCAATTTGCCTCTTTGCTTAGAGAAACCAACAGATCAGCGCCACAGCCAAGTTGAGGGGTAGTTGACATAATTGTTGCCGACCCCCGAGGGGGCCGCCACTTTCTCAGCGGGAGGTCAGAGCATTAAATCGCCGGAAAATGTCCGGAAAAGTCCGATTTTTCTTTAACATCAATTTTGTCAACTCGCTTCAAAGTGCCTGTCTCAGCGATTTGACACAGTTGGACTTGGAGCATTAGCGCCCAAGCCATGTTGAGGGGTAGTTGACATAATTGTTGCCGACCCCCGACGGGGCCGCCACTTTCTCAGCGGGAGGTCAGACCATTAAATCGCCGGAAAATGTCCGGAAAAGTCCGATTTTCATTCGGAAACAATTTTGTCAACTCGCTTTAAAGTGCCTGTCTCAGCGATTCGACACAGTTGGACTTGGAGCATTAGCGCCCAAGCCATGTTGAGGGGTAGTTGACATAATTGTTACCGACCCCCGACGGGGCCGCCACTCTCTCAGCGGGAGGTCGGAGCATCAAATCCCTGGAAAATGTCCGGAAAAGTCCGATTTTTATTTGGCATCAATTTTGTCAACTCGCTTCAAAGTGCCTGTCTCAGCGATTCGACACAGTTGGACTTGGAGCATTAGCGCCCAAGCCATGTTGAGGGGTAGTTGACATAATTGTTACCGACCCCCGACGGGGCCGCCACTTTCTCAGCGGGAGGTCGGACCATTAAATCGCCAGAAAATGTCCGGAAAAGTCCGATTTTCATTCGGAAACAATTTTGTCAACTCGCCTTAATGTGCCTCTTTGCTTAGAGAAACCAACGGATCGGCGCCACAGCTAAGTTAAGGGGTAGTTGACATAATTGTTGCCGACCTCCGACGGGGCCGCCACTTTTTCAGCGGGAGGTCAGAGCATTAAATCGCCGGAAAATGTCCGGAAAAGTCCGATTTTTCTTTAACATCAATTTTGTCAACTCGCTTCAAAGTGCCTGTCTCAGCGATTCGACACAGTTGGACTTGGAGCATTAGCGCCCAAGCCATGTTGAGGGGTAGTTGACATAATTGTTGCCGACCTCCGACGGGGCCGCCACTTTTTCAGCGGGAGGTCAGAGCATTAAATCGCCGGAAAATGTCCGGAAAAGTCCGATTTTTCTTTAACATCAATTTTGTCAACTCGCTTTAAAGTGCCTGTCTCAGCGATTCGACACAGTTGGACTTGGAGCATTAGCGCCCAAGCCATGTTGAGGGGTAGTTGACATAATTGTTGCCGACCCCCGACGGGGCCGCCACTTTCTCAGCGGGAGGTCGGACCATTAAATCGCCGGAAAATGTCCGGAAAAGTCCGATTTTCATTCGGAAACAATTTTGTCAACTCGCTTTAAAGTGCCTGTCTCAGCGATTCGACACAGTTGGACTTGGAGCATTAGCGCCCAAGCCATGTTGAGGGGTAGTTGACATAATTGTTACCGACCCCCGACGGGGCCGCCACTCTCTCAGCGGGAGGTCGGAGCATAAAATCGCCAGAAAATGTCCGGAAAAGTCCGATTTTTCTTTAACATCAATTTTGTCAACTCGCTTTAAAGTGCCTGTCTCAGCGATTCGACACAGTTGGACTTAGAGCATTAGCGCCCAAGCCATGTTGAGGGGTAGTTGACATAATTGTTGCCGACCCCCGACGGGGCCGCCACTTTTTCAGCGGGAGGTCAGACCATTAAATCGCCGGAAAATGTCCGGAAAAGTTCGATTTTCATTCGGAAACAATTTTGTCAACTCGCCTCAATTTGCCTCTTTGCTTAGAGAAACCAACAGATCAGCGCCACAGCCAAGTTGAGGGGTAGTTGACATAATTGTGTCGACCCCCCAGGGGGCCGCCACTTTCTGAGCGGGAGGTCAGAGCATTAAATCGCCGGAAAATGTCCGGAAAAGTCCGATTTTTCTTTAACATCAATTTTGTCAACTCGCTTCAAATTGCCTGTCTCAGCGATTCGACACAGTTGGACTTGGAGCATTAGCGCCCAAGCCATGTTGAGGGGTAGTTGACATAATTGTTGCCGACCCCCGACGGGGCCGCCACTTTCTTAGCGGGAGGTCAGACCATTAAATCGCCGGAAAATGTCCGGAAAAGTCCGATTTTCATTCGAAAACAATTTTGTCAACTCGCTTTAACCCTTTAACCGGCGCCCCCTTTCAAAACGGCCAGGGAATTTTTATTTTGCTATTTTTGGTCTCTTTGAGTCACCTTAGACCCGAAACGACTAACCCCGAAATTTTGGCGCCACTGGTTAACCTGTTTGAGCTGTAGCCAGGTGGCTACATGGCCGGATCCCGGTGGCCCTGGTGTGCAGCTTTTGGGTGTGGACAGACGGGCAGTATTGGTACCCTCTGCACATCTCTCTGCCTGAGGAAATACAGAACTATAAAATTAATTTCGCGAACCCGTGTTTACAGGGAATACAAAACGCTCAAAATGCCTAAAATCACAAAGAAGGGATTTCACACGTCTTTTTTATGAAAATAAGTATTCTTTCACAGTTTGTTGACCATGTTGGTCACAAGTGACCCAAAACGACCATTTCAAAAATTTTGGCGCCCATCGGAGCGTGTTAGAGTTGTAGCCGGGTGGCTACATGGCCGTCAGCCAGCCCGGGAGGCAAGAGGCCTCTTCGCGACTTTACTCTGCAGGACGTCCCAAACGACAATTCCGCACAATGTTTGACCCGCACAGTGAATTATACAGTCCGACATAAAAAAAATTGCTTTTTATCATGAACTGGTATGCCCTGAATGACTCAAAGAACGAGATCGCCCGAAACGAAATGCGTTTCGATCATGACACTGCGGACCGGCCCTGTAGCCAAGTGGCAACCACTGGTTTCGATCGTCGATACAACCTATCATATCAGTGAATTTCGAAATTTCAACGCTAGCACATGAAAGTCACATGCATTCGCAACAACATTTGTCGTTTTGATGCTTCGACCACAACTCACCTAGCTGCAGTGGCATTCCACAAATTCACTGCAGGGCGTCTTTAAAAAGTTGGGCAATATGGCGGACTTCGCAGTGCCTTCACGGACTGAAAATGGCGCGTACGTCGTCGAGCTCTCGAATCTCCATAGGGGAGGATCACGACTGAAGGTTGGCATCGAAATTTTGGCGCTAATATCAAAACTGGCTCCACAGGGACGTTCGAAACGAGTTGTAGCCATGCGGCAACGCGGCCGGGTAAAGGGTTAAAGTGCCTGTCTCAGCGATGCGACACAGTTGGACTTGGAGCATTAACGCCCAACCCATGTTGAGGGGTAGTTGACATAATTGTTGCCGACCCCTGACGGGGCCGCCACTTTCTGAGCGGGAGGTCAGACCATTACATCGCCGGAAAATGTCCGGAAAAGTTCGATTTTCATTCGGAAACAATTTTGTCAACTCGCCTCAATGTGCCCCTTTGCTTAGAGAAACCAACAGATCAGAGCCACAGCTAAGTTGAGGGGTAGTTGACATAATTGTTGCCGACCCCTGACGGGGCCGCCACTTTCTGAGCGGGAGGTCAGACCATTACATCGCCGGAAAATGTCCGGAAAAGTTCGATTTTCATTCGGAAACAATTTTGTCAACTCGCCTCAATGTGCCCCTTTGCTTAGAGAAACCAACAGATCAGAGCCACAGCCAAGTTGAGGGGTAGTTGACATAATTGTTGCCGACCCCCCAGGGGGCCGCCACTTTCTCAGCGGGAGGTCAGAGCATTAAATCGCCGGAAAATGTCCGGAAAAGTCCGATTTTTCTTTAACATCAATTTTGTCAACTCGCTTCAAAGTGCCTGTCTCAGCGATTCGACACAGTTGGACTTGGAGCATTAGCGCCCAAGCCATGTTGAGGGGTAGTTGACATAATTGTTGCCGACCCCCGACGGGGCCGCCACTTTCTCAGCGGGAGGTCGGACCATTAAATCGCCAGGAAATGTCCGGAAAAGTCCGATTTTCATTCGGAAACAATTTTGTCAACTCGCTTTAAAGTGCCTGTCTCAGCGATTCGACACAGTTGGACTTGGAGCATTAGCGCCCAAGCCATGTTGAGGGGTAGTTGACATAATTGTTGCCGACCCCCGACGGGGCCGCCACTTTCTCAGCGGAAGGTCAGACCATTAAATCGCCGGAAAATGTCCGGAAAAGTTCGATTTTCATTCGGAAACAATTTTGTCGACTCGCCTCAATTTGCCTCTTTGCTTAGAGAAACCAACAGATCAGCGCCACAGCCAAGTTGAGGGGTAGTTGACATAATTGTTGCCGACCCCCCAGGGGGCCGCCACTTTCTGAGCGGGAGGTCAGAGCATTAAATCGCCGGAAAATGTCCGGAAAAGTCCGATTTTTCTTTAACATCAATTTTGTCAACTCGCTTTAAAGTGCCTGTCTCAGCGATTCGACACAGTTGGACTTGGAGCATTAGCGCCCAAGCCATGTTGAGGGGTAGTTGACATAATTGTTGCCGACCCCCGACGGGGCCGCCACTTTTTCAGCGGAAGGTCGGACCATTAAATCGCCGGAAAATGTCCGGAAAAGTTCGATTTTCATTCGGAAACAATTTTGTCAACTCGCCTCAATGTGCCCCTTTGCTTAGAGAAACCAACAGATCAGAGCCACAGCCAAGTTGAGGGGTAGTTGACATAATTGTTGCCGACCCCCAAGGGGGCCGCCACTTTCTGAGCGGGAGGTCAGAGCATTAAATCGCTGGAAAATGTCCGGAAAAGTCCGATTTTTCTTTAACATCAATTTTGTCAACTCGCTTCAAAGTGCCTGTCTCAGCGATTCGACACAGTTGGACTTGGAGCATTAGCGCCCAAGCCATGTTGAGGGGTAGTTGACATAATTGTTGCCGACCCCCACGGGGCCGCCACTTTCTCAGCGGGAGGCCAGAGCATTAAGTCGCCGGAAAATGCCGGGAAAAGTCCGATTTTTATTCAGAAACAATTTAGTCAACTCGCCTCAATGTGCTTTTTTGCTTAGAGAAACCAACAGATGAAGTGGAGGGGTAGTTTACATATTAGTTGCCGACAGTTTTAACCGTCGCCATTGGTTTGAATCGGTTGGGCTTGGACTGGGGCTATGTGGTCCTCATGGAGGCGTTTTTGGTGGAAATAGCACCCAGAGGCTATGCAGACCCACCGGACATTGGTTTGCATCAGTTGGGCCCTGCCTGTGGCCATGGGGTCTACATGCAATAGAGTTTCTCGAAATTGCCTCTGGGAGGTAAGGAGGCCCGCCGGACAGCGGTTTGCATCAAGTGGGCCCCATCAGGGCCCATTGGGGTAGAATACAGGCTTTATTCTTGATACTGCTCCTGGGAGGTAGGCAAACCCGCTAAGCAACGGCCTGCACCAACTGGGGCCCTCTGAGGGGCCTTGCAGCCACAGATTAGCGATTTTGAAGAAACTGCCCCAGGGAGGTAGGCAGACCCGCCGGACAGCGGTGTGCATCAAGTGGGCCCCATCGGGGCCCACGGGGGTAGAGTACAGGCCTTATTCCTTATACTGCTCCTGGGAGGTAGGCAAGCCCGTCTGGCACCGGCCTGCACCAGCCGGGGCCCTCCGCAGAGCTAGAAGCCACGCATAAGCGATCTCGTGAAAACTGCCCCTTGGAGGTAGGCAGACCGGCTGGACAGCGGTCTGCATCAACCGGCCCCACAAGGGCCAATGGGGCCACGTATGGGCGATTCTGTGAAAACTGCCCCTGGGAGGTAGGCAGACCCTCCGGACAGCATTCTTTACCGACTGGGCCTCATCTGGTGTCCATTGGGCCACGTATTTGTGATTTCGTGGAAGCTGCCCCTAGCAGGTAGGCAGACCCGCTAGACAGCGGCCTGCATCAACTGGGCACCACAGGGGCCAATGGGGCCACGTATATGCGATTTTGTGAAAACTGCCCCTGGGAGGTAGGCAAACCCGCTAAGCAGCGGCCTGCACCAACTGGGGCCCTCTGAGGGGCCTTGCAGCCACAGATTAGCGATTTTGAAGAAACTGCCCCAGGGAGGTAGGCAGACCCGCCGGACAGCGGTGTGCATCAAGTGGGCCCCATCGGGGCCCACGGGGGTAGAGTACAGGCCTTATTCTTCATACTGCGCCTGGGAGGTAGACAAGCCCGTCTGGTACCGGCCTGCATCAGCCGGGGCCCTCCGGAGAGCCAGAAGCCCCGTATAAGCGATTTCGTGAAAACTGCCCCTTGGAGGGAGGCAGACCCGCCGGAAAGCAGTCTGCATCGACTGGGCCCCATCGGGGGTCAACGGGGCCACGTATAAGCGATTTTTCGAAAAGTGCCCCTGGGAGGTAGGCAGACCCGCCGGACAGCGGTCTGCGTCGCCCGTGCCCCACTCGGTCAGGTTGGGAAGACCTTGGGACGGGTGGTCACCCTAGCTGGCAGCTGGCTATAGTCGGAGCATGAAAAGCTTTTTTGTGGCCACAAATTTTTTTGTGGCCAACTTCACACCCGTGGGTAAGAAAATATCACGTGCTCATACGATATGAAAAAAATGGAACAAGATTTGATAGAAAATCTCTCAACGCATTTAAAAGAAATGCTACAATCCGTGAATACGAAAATTCCGTAGGGTTTCACGGATTCAAGCGCGTCGTCATGCGGTTTTTGATCCTGAGGCTGATGCCATTTACGGAAGGTACGCAAAATGATTAGACATTTCAAGTTTCCTCTAACCATCCATTCTGGATCTACAAAAAAATAACACAACCAAAAAACTGAAAAAACTGCTACACTTCGTGAAATACTGTCAGTAGGGCTGTGCGGTTATTGTAAAAGTAACCGGACCTACGGTTACAGGAATAACCGAAAGTTCTTGCGGTTAACCGGTTACTCAGAAAAAAACGGTTATTGAAAAATAACCGTTTTTTAATGAATAACCGGTTATTGATAAATAACCGGTTATTGAAAAAATAACCGGTTATTTTTTATAAAGATTAACCGTTCCCTTTGGAGCGGAGCCCGTAGCCCCCCCCCCCCAAAAAAAAAAAAAAAAAAAAAAAAACTGGTATTATTAGGATTGGAAAGAAGAAAAAAAAGCTGAGACAAAACAACTTATATATTTCACTTGACTGACTAGGTGGCCTTATGGTTTTGGAACGAACTCCTTGTTCATCCCGAGATATGTCAGCCATTCGGCATGTTCACCGGTCAGACAGGTTCTGAGCGCGCTCACGATCAAACCTGCAAAGCTGAACAAATGCTCGCTTTCTGTCTTACGGTTCTCCGGTTAACCGTATCTTACGGTTCTCCGGTTAACCGTATCTTACGGTTTTCCGGTTAACCGGTTTCTTACGGTTAACCGGTTAACCGGTTGTTTCCAAAAAGATAACCGAACGCTCCGGTTATTAAAATAACCGAATGCAATAACCGGTTAACCGGTTAACCGCACAGCCCTAACTGTCAGGCCTGAACCGTGCAGATTCGCATTGGGCGGGTCCTAATCACCTACAACAGCTGCGTTGTGCATTGCAGCTAAAACCGACTGGGAACATTTTTTGTCACGTACCCCTGAACTTTAGACTTCGCCTGCCAGAGAATGCATTTCGACCAGGGGAAGCACTTTCAAGTCGTGTGACAAAAATCTTCCCACGTAAAAATTCGAGTTTTCTCTGCATTTTCCAGCGGTTCCATGCTCTGTCTGTCTGCTGAAGAAGTGGCGTAGCTGAAATTGAGAGTTAAGATTTTTGTCATTCGTCTGAACCTTGAACTTCGACCCCCAGCCAACTAAGGCGCCAATTCAAAATTTGCAGTTTTCGATGCATTTTCCAGCGGTTCCATGCTCTGTCTGTCTGCCGAAAGAGTGGCGTAGCTAAAATCGACCGGGAACATTTTTGTCAGGTACCCCGGAACTTTGGACTTCGGCTGCCAGATAATGAATTTTGGCCAGGGGAGGCACTTTCAAGTCGTGTGACAAAAATCTTCCCAGGTAAAAATTCGAGTTTTCTCTGCATATTCCGCTGGTTCTCTGGTCTGTTTGTCTGCTGAAGAAGTGGCGTAGTTGAAATCGGGAGTTAAGATTTTTGTCATTCGTCTGAACCTTGAACTTCGACCCCCAGCCAACTGAGGCGCCAATTCAAAATTTGCAGTTTTCTTCATATTTTCTGACGGTTCTATTCTCGGTCTGACGGTTGACAAAGTAACGCAGCAAAAATCGACCGGGAACATTTTTCTCACGTACCCCTAAACATTGGACTTCGCCTGCCAGAGAATGCATTTTGGCCAGGGGAGGCACTTTCAAGTCGTGTGACAAAAATCTTCCCTGGTAAAAATTCGAGTTTTCTCTGCATTTTACAGCGGTTCCATGCTCTGTCTGTCTGCTGAAAGAGTGGCGTAGCTAAAATCGACCGGGAACATTTTTGTCACGTACCCCTGAACTGTGGACTTCGCCTGCCACAGATGGCATTTTGGCCAGGGGAGGGACTTTCAAGTCGTGACAAAAATCTTCGCAGGTGAAAATTCCAGTTCTCTCTGTATTTTCTGACGGTTCTATGCTCGGTCTGACGGCTGAAAAAGTGACGTAGCTAAAATCGACCGGGAACATGTTTGTCGCGTACCCCTGAACTTTGTACTACGTCTGCCACAGATGGCATTTTAGCCAGGGGAGGCACCTTCAAATTCGTGTGACAAAAATCTTACGAGTTGAAAATTCCAGATTTCTTTGCATTCTCCGTCAGTTGGCATCACTTGCATACTACTTTATTTTCAGAATTGTTTGAGCAATGGTAGGAACTTATTACAATTACGTAATAGCGTACATGTACTTTATTTTTAACAGCATTCATAATGGAACAAATAATGGATCACGTACATTTTTATATTAAAATCTAAGTTATACAATACAAATATAAAATAATAAATCTATTTTAGAATAACGGCGCGATGGATTGATGTAATTAATTTATTGTTCCTTAAAAGTATATAATACAGAACAAGTAATGAAACATGTACAAATATAAAACAATTCGTAATAAATTCATGAGAAATAGATAATAAAACCTCTTACGAACAAAACGGTGGGATGGTTTCTTAAAATAAAGTTTGTGGAGGTGAACCAATAACGATGGAAAATGAAACAGAGCTTGTTAAAAATAAGAAATGGACTTTGGTAATATTATCTTTACATGCGTCTCCAAAAGCGTGTTTACTGGAGGTTGTTGCTCTTTTGCCCTTATTGTTGGAAGTGCATCCTCTGGGCATAAGTTTCCTTAGAGTTCGTGCAAAGAAAACAGATGAAACTTTCGGTGATCCGAAGCTTGGGACGTGTGCAACGCGTATGATACCATCTATCGCAAGAGTCACACTGGGCCATTTCTCCTATGTCACCGGACCTGATACTGATGTTGCATGTCAGGGCATTTCTGCAAAAGCATATATGCAATATTTTCACGAAAGCTGTCGGGGCAGAAATTAGTGATGTCTGTTCGCTCTTGCTGAATAGCCAGAAGAGCATAACACCCCGCAGTTTCGTGCGTCAGTTTGCTTAGGAAGACTTCCTGCTGATAAATCCTTCCAGCCAGTGACATCTGATTCTTCGAAAGACCTTCTCCGAAGAAATGCAAGGAAATCATGGAAGTGTCGTTCTGGGCTACGCAGGTTTAAGTGATCTAGGAACTGGTAAGTCATATTTACCATGTCTGCGACAATTAAGCACTAATGGTTGTCTGTTACATTAATTGGCATCAACAATGTTTTGCCTCTGAACTCAATATTATGTAGGATATGCGTATCAGAAGTACGTCCGATAATTGCTGCTAGTGAATCTAAGCAAAGGACATTTAAGAAGCTCCTCCGTCTCGTATGATCTAATGCTGCTAGTATACAACAGTCGATTGTCGTACTTGTTAACCACTGCCCAGAAAGAATCCTCCAATAATCATCTTCTGTTACACGAGGTAACCTCTGTCCGTAAGCGCAGACACAGAAGTGACCACCTTCGCCTCTTAGGTTATAATACTGCGTGTCTTTTATTAAGCCATTTGGAAAAGTAGAACAACCTAAACTTTTTCTAAGACAGGACAAAGAATGTTCTTTACTTCTGGCTGCTTTTATTAGGCGCTTTGCTAGTTCAACTCTGTACTGGGTCGGGTGAAACTCCCAGCATTTTCCATACCGAAGCATTGATTCAACAAAATTAATTACGTAAACGCCACAATTTACATCATCGTTCTGTCTGGGCACGTTTTTTACCTTTTTTGATTTGATCTTGTTTATATCTTTCGTGTTGTATCCTTTTTTTACTTTTTGCAGATAATCCTTGACCTTTCTACACACTTCTGGCTCATCATCTACTGTCCCAGCTGGGTCAAGTACAGACACGAAATGGTTTTTCATGTCTATAATAACGAGTGTCCAATGTTTCCTCTTATTCAATGGTAGGAATTCTCTTCAGTACTCATGCATTTTTGTCTTGTTCACTGACATGTTTTCACAAAAATCATGCCCCAGTACCTGTTTTCCCTCGGTACAGAAACAAACTAAGTCAGTTGTATTTGAAAATTTCTCATTCACAAAATAAAGACAGGCATCGACAATGCTGGAGTCAATTTCCTTGCATGCCAGCAAATCGATAAAGGATTTTAAGTACACTGGCCTTTCTTGATCACCAAAAGTAAGTAGAATCCCACCGGGGTTGGCTTCCTTTTTTGACTGTACATAGTCTATTTCATCTTCATCAAGGACCTGTATAGCGTCCAAATAATTCAAACTATCATTTAATGGATGATGAACTCTGTAATGGCTTTCCGCAATCAGTTCCTTCATATCCATTGTAGTGACCGATACAATCTTGCAGTCCTCTGTTTGGTCATTGGCTTTTGAAGGGTCTCTGTTATTACTCGGTGTAATCATGTTTGGAGTCAGTACTGTCATATTTGTGCCCTCTATCTTTTGTGCGTTTGCCTTCTCCTGTTTCTGCTCCCTCAGCACGTGAGTGTGCACTGCTTCCATTGCAGGTCTTGCCATAAGAGCAGGGGGATCATCCTCGTCATCCTCATTCTCGGAGTCAATAACGTTTCTCCTCTCAGCTTTAAAAATTCCTTTCTTCGGCGTTGTGAAAGCTTTGGCGAGCTCACTTAGAGGTTCGTTGCTCCTTTCTCTTCCTGCACTGCAGGCTGATGTGGGAGTGCTGTCTTTTGGTGAACTTCGCTGCCATTTAGTGATTTTTCCTAAAACGTCTGTTGAACTCTTTCCCTTTTTCTTCCTTAATTCCTCAGGCTTGGTTAAGCTTAAACTGAGACGTTCTTTCCTGTTACTGTGAACTGTACGATTTTTACAGGATACAGTTGGGGAATCTGGAGGCAGCATATCATCAGACTTAAATGCTTCGATGAATTTGGTGTTAATACAAGAAACAATATTCCCATCTAGATATGAAAATTTCTCTCCGTCTTCAGGCTTTCATACCTCTGCAGCTGCAGCACCTGTATCAGTGTAACAGTTGAGAAACCATGGGCTGTGAATTCCGCATTCACGTATTTGAACGCAGCAACCAAGTACTTGTCCAGGGTTGTGTTGTTCCATTGGGCCATTGTGGCATAGATAATAGCGAAACTGCAGTCAATTACAATGCAACCCATACTTGGCCAAATTTTGCATAACGTGTTAATACAGAACATCTTAAAATTGGCCAAGATACCCCCTATGGCCTCCTGATCATGAACGCAGCTGATGAAACTGAACAGGGGCACGTATATGCAGCTGCTGCCATTGCTTTTGGTGGCTACTGGCCGCCATCATAGCGGGAGAGAGGCGACAGATCTGCGACTCGGGAGCTGAGCTGTGATTGGCGGGTCCCTCCGGCTGAATCTCGCGCTCGCTGATTGGCTGTTAGACGTCACGTGGAGTCCCCCCCTCCATAAGGGAAAAACCGAGAAGTTGTTTTCCATTACTCACGTGTTTCAGCGGCTCCGGCGGCTCTCGGCTAGAGCTCCGCACTCCGGTTCTATGTGAAACGGGTCTGTGAAAAAATCTCCCAAAAAATTAATCCCAAAAAAACGTCCCAAAAATACTAGACCCTGAAAAACGGCCCATCAAAAACGTCCACTACAAAACGGGCGGGGACCCCCTGATAAAAAGGTCCCGGAAGAACGGTCCCTAATTACATCTGTTGCAGAAAGGTCCGCACAAAAACGTCCCGGGATTGTGGCGACCCGGAAAACGGCCCAGGGAAAACCTCCGGGTTGAAATAGGACGGATCCTGTCCAACAGAAACGACCCGGGTGGAACGGGCCTCGAATTCAGCTCTCATTGAAACGTCCGCACAAAAACGTCCGCCTCCAGAACCCTCAAGTGCTACGCTTAAATTGATCCGGCTAACATAACATCCGGGGCCCCTAAACCCCACGGAAGCATCCGTTCGTCCGTGT
The DNA here is from genome assembly GCA_038380765.1 of Odontothrips loti. Lineage (NCBI taxonomy): Eukaryota > Metazoa > Arthropoda > Insecta > Thysanoptera > Thripidae > Odontothrips > Odontothrips loti. Next base: position 2,591,718 of record CM076249.1, on the reverse strand, counting down.
TCCTCATAACACATCCGGAGACAAACGTCCGGGTTTCGTACGGACAGAATTGGTCCGGAAAAAAACGTCCGGAAAAGCATTTCTGAGAAGAGCATCGATGGACCGCCCCTACCCCCACCAAGACCAACCATCAGCGATGAGAAATTGTTAGGTCGCACTCGGCGTCACCAACAGGATGAGCACTGGGAGGTAGGCAACCCATTCGACTTGCCTACCTCCCAGGCGCTAATACATAGTAAGTGCTATCGGCAAGCGCAGGAGAAGGAAACCTGGGTCTGTATTCATTTAAGCATGGGAAGAGTTCGAAGTCGATTTCTCGCCGTTTACAGCGTGCCCGAGGTTCAAATGCCTCATGCGAAGGATGGAATTTTATCACGTTTTGCGCTATGCAGCTGCTGGTGCATGTGTGTACTCACTCTCTTGCATCAAGGATGCTTTCATTCATTACATCATTTAATTGTTTTTTTTTCTCTTTTTAGATCCATTGTCATATTCTATTGTGTTAAACCAGGTGTCCCACGTCAGCCGTGCCAAGGCAAAGGTAGGCAGGCCCGCAACGCAGTAGCCCCATCTCTTTCTCTATCACAAGTCTCGCCGAGACAGAAAGAGACGGAGCTAGGCTGACGTGGGACACCGCTTTAGGCGTCGTCTTTTAAGTGCGTCCAAATTTCGCGAATGGTGACACCTATTTTAGGAAGAGCGCTAGGTTGCAGCGGTAGCAGTTGCATTCGGGGAGCAAGGGGGTAACCACTCGCGTATTGCCCTGAACACTCGGGGCGTAATAACGCGTAATAACACTGCAAAAAACGCGGGTATGCTACGGGAAGAGGTACGGAACATAAGAAGGTACGGAAACCGATTACATGGCAACCTCCTATACAGTACGGAAAGGGGGACGGACATTCCGTGAAATTTAAACCACCTGATTCCGCACCATGGCTTCCGTACCATATAGGCATCTCTGTGTATTTCTCCTCCGTAACCGACAGTCTTACGCACCGTATACTAAAAACAGACTACGGAAGTTCCGTTCCGTAAGGGAACGGCCGTCATAATTTTTTGCCGTGAACCGTATTATCGCGTATTACCGCGCATTCCTGCGTATTACAGCGTATTATCGCACATTACCGCGCATTAACGCGTAATAAAACGCGTATTAGCGCGCAATAATACGCGTATTCAAGGCATGGGAATCACTAGACAACTCATAGGATGATTTGTGATCAACCATTCGTGGGCCCGCCAACGTCCACGATATTGCCGCAGGCGCGCAAACCTTAATTTACCCAGTTTGAGCTCGTATGGCGCCTGCTGGGGAGGCAACCACGACTTCTGCATGCACGCGTGTCGTGCGGGCTGGCCTACCCCAGCATTCGCAGGCGCTCGTGCGTGCCACGCAACAACACCTTTCCCCGACAGTTGCCGTTCCCACCGCACAGTGCCTGGTGACCTGCTTACTCTTTCCCTCCATCGTCACTCGCCCCTCCTCTAAAGTGGTAGTCGGCATAAAGTGTGCCAAAATAAAATGTTCTTGTACCTCCTGATTTCCTCATCCTCTCGATATCCAATCGAAGCTCAACATAAAAAGTTACATTGTGCGGCATTCGCTTAACATTTTTGCAAGCCCCGTGGTTAACCAATTCGTCTTCAGAAGAACAAGGTTTACATGGAAGGGGCGGGGGATGGGTACGAGGAAGGGGGAGGAGAGGGAAGGGAAGGGGAAGGTGGCCGTTCCGGGTCTGCCGCGGGTTATTTAAACCCGTCAGGGTTCAGGGGCGAGTTCAGGGGAGTCACCCTGTAAAGTAAATATGTCGAACTCATGAGCAATATGGGTAGAATAGTCCGTATTTTGGTCGTAACAGGACCTATTAACCCGTATTAGCCCGTAAAAGGACGTATTAGACGTATTAATGGGTATTGAGCGCATTACTGCGTAATAACCACGTTACCTCGTATTACCTGCGTAATAACGCGTATTACGCGTAATGATCGTATTAGGGATTTCCCGGTACGCCTATTTTCGGAGTGGTTACCCCCTTGTCAGGGAGGAGGTGGGGTAGGGGGTTCCGGCCGGCTCTGGTCGAACCCCGTCAGTGCCAACAAATGGTGCTATTCACGCTTAAATTTGGGTGTACTGGCGACCTTCAATTTTTCAATGCTTTCACATTTGGCCTCGGCTTTCGACCAAACAAACGCCGCAATTGAATTCTGCACGAAATTTCACGCTATCCCATATACAATTCTACATTAAAAACCTTCTCTATGCGTGAGTGCGCTCTACTTGTCAAAATCAATTTTTTTTTGTCTCTGTAGCCCGTAATTTCCAAGCTTGAAATTTGCAGGGGTTACGTTTTTCACGACTCCGAACATAATACCGTTTGAACCGCGTTAATATTTTAACCCGTTCAAAATTTTATACCATGCTCCCCAGGCTCCACTACCCCGGTGTCACTGCCTGCCTTGCCTGCCTGGTCCCTTTGCTCGCACCCGCCATTCTTCTCCAGACCCGGGACCAGTGGAGGTCCAGGTCGTATTGCTGCAGCTGCTGGCGCAGTAGTGCCATGCACACTGAGATGGCCAGCGCTCTTCCCAAAATAGACAGAGTATAGCGCCTGCGAGTGCCAGGGTAGGCCAGCCCGCAGGGCACGCGTGCGTGCTGAAATCGTGGTCGCCTACCCAGTAGGTACATTATAGCTCAGCAGACTGAGCAAGTTAGGTATCCCTCTTTCGACTATCGTGAACGTCATTCATAACTAACGCGAAAATTGCTCGGTCCACAACGCTTCCATGGGCGGGCAGGACAGAGTGGCCAGTGGTAAACTTGGTATTGCTTTCTGTTGAGGTTCGTCCTAGTGCGGAGGCGGGGAAGAGGGGGGGAGGGGGGATCTCCCCTTGTCAGGTTTTGACGTCCCCTGATAGGTACGCAATAAGCGACACAAAAACACTGTATGTAGGCAATCCGCACAACGTCGCCCCCTCCGCCGGCCGACCTGAAAACCACTCCTGTTTCTGCGCGCAATATCTTATCGACGGGGCTCGCGTCGCCCAGAATTCGGTCAGAAAGGACGTAACTGTGATCTGCGAAACCACGTACGAGCGGTTCTTAACAAAGACAGGTATGTCGGTAAGTTCGATCGGTGAGTACCCGCGTGTTATCGAATGGACGCTGTTCTCTTAGGGGTCGTCCACATACTACGTAACGCTTTCCCATCGCTCTGTCCTTGCCACACCTTGTGGAACGTGCGCTAGTTGGAGAGCGTTACGTAGTATGTGGACGACCCCTTACCCGGCGCTTACTGTTTGATGTTTGGCCCAAACTGTAGTGCTTTTTGCAATAACGCTATCGCCGTCACTTTGCAGATCCACGGCAATGGCTAAAAGTGTGAGTTCAGCTGGGGCTCGAAGAGGTAGGGAGGAGAGGGGGGGGGGGCCTTGGTTGGTAACTACGACGAGATGGCTTTTTGGATCGATGCGCGGGTACCATGCATATGGATCGAGATTAAGGTGAGCGTGTAGTGCACATTTTAAAAGTTCTCCATGGTTGGACGATGCGTTCTTGCGTCGTAAGCATAAGTCTGTTACGGTCTTGGGTCTGACGGGAACCGGAAACTAAGATTCGGTGTTCTGATTGGTTATCAACGAGGAGTAGGGGGGGGGGGGATAAAACGACCCAAAGGCACAGCGATAGCTCTGGTTCCGGTTCCCGTCCAGGCCAAAGAACCTTAATCACTATGGTAGACGAACGTCACTCTTTAGTTCAGCTATACGAGTAATTTAAATGTGTTGCAGGTCGGAGTGGCGGCTTCGAAACCATTACTCCCCCTGTCAGAATCCCAAAAGTCAATAAACGCAGTTGCTGAAAACGAAAGGAGCACCATGCAGCTTTGCAGCTTCCCCGGATGGCGCCCACCGCTACGAAACACTGTGAAGTGGTATTTGAACCCGCGCCGCTCCGCGTTAGAACGCGGAGGCGACCAGAGGCATCCTCGCGGCAAACGCTCTTTACTATTGTACTGTACTGGGGAAGGGGGAAGGGAGGAGGAGGGGACAGACGAGCTGTCGTCTGCGTTAAAATCTGCGTCTGCGAACCATTGCTGATTGCTGTCTGGAGCAGCACAAGATTCATTGAAATTTGTACCAGTTTTTTTTTTTCCGTCTGCGCCCAATGATACGAACCGAAGTCATCGCCATGCATGGAAATGCGATGATTTTGCGTGAAGGGTAAATCAACGGCCATAACCTCTGTCTGCGCTGCGTTTGTGTGTGTACTGCCGGTGACGAAAAGCAGCATTTTACTTTTACTTGCTAGTAAATCGCCGTTGCCCTGTTATCAGATCCGAGATGCGGTGCCATGCCACCCATGTAAGACCCACGGTGCGACGGAGGACTTTTAGAGGGCCCCGTCGACCCCTGTCTGCCACCTTGGTCCTGTCCATCAAGGCTCCATACACTACAGTCAAGATCCAGTAAATTGTAGTGAATTGTGAAGTGATGTGCGAAGTGCCCTGGTGTTGACTTGATGACCATGTAATCGTTTATAAATTAAGTAATTATTGTGAGTGTGTGCTGGGGAGATGTCCCCTTTGGCATCAAACATATATGTCATGGTATTTACTGCACAACTTGTGGTGATTGATCACTCTGTTTTGAAATTGTTTTCTTGGGCCCAGGGTACGTGTATATTCTATGTATTACAGTCAATGTACAGTTCAAATTTAACAGCAAGTGTGTGTCAGTACAAATGATAATTTTTTTACAGTGGCTTATTATTGAAGCCGTTTCCGAACCTCAGTCTATATTGAAATGGAAAGTGTGGATACTTCCAGTCAGTGTGCACAGTATCTCATAAATTTTTATAATTCAATATAAAGTTACTCCTATGTGATGTAAAATGTTTGACGTTACCATACTCTATTAAGTAACTGGAAACTTCTTCTGACCTAGTCAGCGATCTTGTCTCTGCTTAACTGAGCCTCAACTTTTACTGTGACTTTCTCGTAAACCACCTGGGATATGACGTTAGGTTAAATTACATTGGATATTGGTGCTTTGTTTGTAGTTTCTTCATTTTCTCCAATTTCTGATGAATTTAATATGTGAGCCTGACTTATTATTTGTATATATTCAATGAAGTAAGTCTCTGTAAATTTCTGCATAGTTTCTCATGGGTACTGTAATTGCACTTCATGGTTGTTGTTTGTTATTCTCTGTCATAGTTTTGTTTGTGAATTCTATCCAACACTTTCAGTGTTCTGGAGGCATTCATGCTCCATGTTCGTATGCATTGCCTCTCTCCCTGTTGTCTTTGGTCATGGAGGTTTTTGACTTAAATTATAGTGATGCATTTTGTGATAATGATTCTTTCCAGGAATATTGTTATGAATTTGGCATTGGTTTATTGTATATTTGTTTATTGTATAATTTACATTTAGGCTCTGTTTTTGGTAATTGTTTAATCTTTGGCTGTGTGTGTGAATATGTTCTTTGAGTGCCTTCATGCCTTCTCTTTAATTTCTTTATGCAAGCAGTTTTCACTCTCTGAATTTATTGAATATCATGTGTGGTGCCTCGGTAGAGCTGCAATGGACCTCTATACATCAAGATTTGTGAAACACACTGTGGGTTCACCTTGATCTCATACCATTTAGCACTAGCCATTTCTTACCAATCATTGCACTGTCCTTCAGGTACAGATAATTGTATCATCTGCTTTAAAGTGTGTAGCAGGAGTGACAAGATGTGTGACAGCATTTTTTGCAATGACACTGGTGTTCATGAAAATTAACAGTACGTTCCATGCAAGCCTTATAACCATGTTATAAAATTTCCCTCTAGAATCATTGCACTACACTAATCTCTCCAGAAATTTGCTGAAAAATGGAGGGGAAAGTTCACAAAAACAAAAAAAAAATTGCTTCAAGTTGTTTCATAATTTATTTAAAATCTGTTCACCAAAAGTTGCCAAATTCAGAATTCAAATAAAAATATGGTACCTGAATACATAATGTGAAACACAAAAGTTTTATGTAGAACAAAACAGACTGTTCATCAAGAAAATAAAAATTCAGATGAAAATACCTCTCATCTGTTATAAATTACTATTACATATAAAAAGTTGACAAATTCAGATAAAACAATAAAAATCTGGTGCCTGAATAAACAGGCAACAGTCAGCGGAGGTCATCTCCCTAGGGGACGCTGAAAACAGAGTGGGGAAATAACAACACACAATACAAATATATACAGAATTCCTCTAGGAAGAGGGACACTTAACAAACTTAACTTACTTTTCATCAAACTCAACAGTGTCCATCTGCCTCCTGGTGAAAGACTTTCTTCAGACCAGGCACGTTTTCCTCAACAGGCTTTTAGTGCACTGCAGGCACAATTTGTGCCTGCAAGTTACTAAATATGTGGTTTGATTCAGTACCATACAAACAGGGCACATGTCTGAATTGTCTGGAAGAAATAAAAGAACCATTAGGCTCCTGACAGTAGAAGTGTGAACGATAGATGTCCATGATTAAATGAAAAAAAACTCACCTGCACTCTCCTCTACTAAGAAAATTCTCGTCTGTTCGTGAGCACTTCGGATATGGGTTGCCTTGCCCACTGGTTAATGGGCAACTCTGCCCTAGGCAGACGTGAAAACACGTTGAAGTGCAGAGGGGTTGACCTCTGCGAAGAGACCCAATTCCACACATGGCAAAGGGGGTCGTCTTTCCTAAACTGCCTAGTGAATCTCCCGCCATCTGGAAGAGTCACCGTGACACTCACACAGTTTTCCCCCCTTCCCTCCTCCGTAGGCAGCAGGAGTGCACAGCGGTACTTCTGTTGAGCGAGAGCCTCATGCTCTTCTTCTTCCAGAGCCCGCACCTGCTGGAGCCTTCGGTTAACCTCCCTCATTGGGTCAACTTGTAAACTTTCTGCCACAGCCCTATCCTGTTCTTCCCTGATCTGCCTGGTTTCAAGCACGCGCTGCTCCTCTGTAAAAAAATAAAAACAAGCTTAAATTGAAGGCATGCACTTGAAAATAAATCAATTTACAAAGAATAGTATAGTTAAGCATAGAGTGCCTGCAGTGAGGACAGTAGGGGCAGGCTGCTCAACAGGCTCAGGAATAACTGAGAAGGAATTGCAAATAAAAAGAAATAAATACCAATCACTAATACAATGTGAATGACAGGTGAAGTCATAACAACCCATGTACTAACCTGGCTCTGGCTGAGTCCCAGCATCGTGTATGACATCTAGCATCTCTTCAACTGTAAATCATAACGGATGGTGGTGGTACATTTGTGTTTGAACGGAGGTGGTGCTGAAATACCAAGACATTAAAAAATTGTGTTCTTACCTGGCTCAGGCGGCTCTTGTTCTTCATCAGAAGAAGAAATTACCACAACACCACCATCATCATCAGAATCCTCTGCACAAAGAAACCAATTAACAAAGTAAATAATACAAGAAAAACATAGTGTAATTAAACGAAAGTTCTTACCGTGAGAGAGAGAGAGCGTCTTGTGGGGGATAATTGCAATTGATTTTGATACTGAAAACAAACAGCAAATAACATCGAAGTTTACCTTGTCAGGGTTCACGGGTCTCCCTGGGCCAGCAATGGCTCCACACACTCCTTGCTCGTGACACTGCTACAGGCCAGCTCAGCATCCAGAGCGCGGTGTGTGCTATATCATGCAGAAACTCCCTGTCCCTATCTTCAGCAGCTTTGCGGGGAAATGTAGGATGGAATACAAGGTTTCAGACACAATGCTGGGCTGTCCAAATTTTCCTCTCAATTTTGAGCCCAAAGCCCATTTCAAATTCACCAACCTGGAAGAGGAGAATGACATACGTACTACATGCTGTACCCCAAAGGGGGGGGGGGATTTAACACGATGAGTTAATAGCAGCACGACTTACCTCAACTTGTTTGGTGTACTGGCCGTCATCTTGAGCTCTCTAAGGTCGAACACAGAAATAGAAATGTCCCTCGCATCAGGACACAAATGACGGGAGACCACTGAAAACCACAAATGCCAAAGTAAGAATAGGTGGAGCACATACAAACGTACACCATTGCCACATTTTTAAAAAATGAAGAAAATGCAAGAAGGGTTTGATAACTGCATTAGAAAATATTTAAGGAGTGACAAATGACGTACCTGAACATGCACTTGATATGAATGGACGCCATGGAAGGAAATTGAAGAACACAATCATACATGACACGTCACATTCTGCTTGGCCACAAACTTAAGTCAGATCAATCCTGAAACGAGACAGACACCCATGATAATTAAAACTGAAATTCTGCAAAAGCATCAGCAAGATTGCAAACAGCATTGGAATGAAAAGTATCCTTACCATTCGGCACAGACAGCTCGTCCACAAGAATACACTGTTTTGAAGGCTGCAAAATGCTCCCTGCAGAGGAGGCATTCCTCTACATATAATCCGAACTAGACACGTTATGGAATGAAGCCAAAACTGAAGGCTTAAGCAAACTGAAATCAGAAACGAAATTCAGGCAGTACACAATCTCATTCAGACAAAGGACAAAACAATAACCACACCCTCATACAATCCCTATCCTAAAGATGAACACCGCCATGGTTCGGCATGGAGAAAAATCAGCGCCCACAGTAAAATCAAAATAAGTTCCACTATCAGTCACATTTAACAACAAAACATGGACCACAACAGTACACACACATACACATACACATATACAAGAAAGACAAGAAAGAAATACAAAACCAATTTTCAAGACAGGGTCAGAGACAGCAGTATAGGTACATAGAAAGTACAACACCATAATTATACATAGAGAAAAATCAGCAATGAAGCCACATGAAAATTTCAGCACACAGTGTCAGCAATGTTCACAGCAAAAACAAAATCATTTCCACTATCAGTCAATTTAACAACAAAACATGGACCACAACAGTACACACACACACACATATACAAGAGAGACAAGAAAGAAATACAAAACCAATTATCAAGACAGGGGCAGAAACAGCAGTATAGGTACATTGAGAGTACAACACCATAATTGTACATTGAGAAAAATCAGCGATCAAGCCCCATGATACCACGAAAATCTATAATGAGATTGAATAATTGGGAGGTACACAACTTTGACAAGATGCGAAGAGCGTACTCCAGCACCCAGCATCAGTCCGCCGTAACACCCCATCATTCCAGGATTTTTGCAGCGTAGATAGGCAACCTGCAAACAACATGAATGTAAGACGCGCAACCTACCGTCAGATTACCTTTTGAGAGTCACACTTGGTCAAAGGTATAACCATTAAACTCACATGAAGCGACGAATAGGTTTGAGTTCCCATCAGCCACAGCCAACAGGGAAGATAAATGAAATGGACCTAGAACCGGCATCTACTTTACAGCAAGCACGCAATGGCTGAGGAACAGATACAATGACGAAGATGAAGAACATTTTTATCCCTGCAGTGTTCAAACTAATTACTATTACACTCACAAGACATGACCAATAGGTCTGTGTTCCAGTAAGTACAGCTTTTGCCGCATCCAGCCTCGATGATAAACGGTATGGACGTGGATTCAGCAAATCCTCTTCAGCAAGCACACAACGGCTGAGAAACAGATACGATAACAAAGATGGAACAAGTGCACTAAAACTGCGAACTTCTATACTCGCAGTCAGAGCATTGCCTCACCCGGGCTGAAGCCCACGCAGCGGAGGCATAACCTAAGAGAACCATGACAGGTGTCAACGCCAAAAAGCATCACCTGTGCACGAAGAACGAACCGCGCATCATCATTTCAAAATAAACACGCGAGTGATGGTAATGAAATAGGTAATATTGACACAAATAGATCTGAAATGTTGCGTGACTGACAACTGAACACATTTACGGCCGAAAGTGGGTTGAAGGTAGTAACGGACTCCGCCCGGAAGGTACCATGCCAAATATTGCCCATGGACATGGACGACATGGACTACGCGCTGGCAGTGTCACCAACGTTGCCAACAGACTGGTCTAACTGTTCAGGGATGTTTGACGGCGTGTTGTGTGCACATAATGACTGTTTAAAAAAATAATAAAGAAAGAGTATATCTATCAATTAAAATAAAGAAGCGTTGCTACTTCCAGAACTCAAAGATTGATTTTGTGGGTGTCTAGGTGGCAGTGTATCTTTCCTGTGAATAATTTCGCTTGCTATGTGCCACTATGGGCACTGTGGCGCACTGTGATCGTTGGCTGCACTTTGCAGCCGTCTGCTACAGTTGTTTGTTTACTTACATATTTGTTGAATTAAGTTTGATTATTTTAATGCAGCCTGTCTTCCTCCTACAGTAACGTCACTTTGGTTTTGGTGTTCTTTACCTCACCGAGGCCCGCCCGCCCGACCAACGGCAACCCTTCCGTATTGGTGTAGGCACGGCCGATGCTCAGTTGGAATGTCAAGTTTAAGTGTCAAATCAAATGAAAAGTACAAGCCAAAGTTTCTATGGTGACATGACTTTGCATCTAGAAACTTGCATCTAGAAACCTGATATAAGGGGACTAGATTTACGTCACCTCTTCGGAACTGCTCTGATCTGAACATTGTTATTGTTACATGTCCACCGAGTGCGCGGCGTTGCCTAACCTCACTGCCTCCATCCATCGCAGAAATTGCCAGCACTAGTCACCAGCAACACTATTCCACAAATGTCTTGAAGTAAGATGGTGCGAGTAGATTGCTTTCTTTTTTCCTGAGTAGCATTATCTCTTCACTCTTCCCAAATTTCTTTACCTACCATGAGAGCTACTACTTTTCTGTAATCAGAAATTGCAGTTTTGGTTTATTTCATGACTAAATGTACAGTTTAGTAGCTTGCACTGACCATATTTCATGTTCAAATTGTGGCTAATTTTATGCACAGGAGAATCTCATCAGGAGCGCAAGGTACCGTAAACAAATCTGCAGCGGATATTTTTTCACTTATGAGAAAAATGGATAACTTACAAGATGTGTGGTGTGTGGTATTCCCGCACCAACGGCGTTTACCTTCAGCTATCTTGTGTAAGGTTATGTGAATGCCCTTTATTTTAATGGAGCTCGATACTGTGAAACTATGTGGACTGTAATTATCAAAATCCAAACTTGTCTATGTGTCCAATTTTTCACATGACTGTAAGTTTCCCATGTTTATATCTATGTAGCTCTAATATAGTGGAATGGGTGTTATGCTTACAATCAGAATTATTAACTTTGAAAATGGAAGGGTAAGCCTTGATAGCGAAATACACATTCTGTTTCAAAAATCATATAGCTCGCTAAATTTGTGTGCTACCTTATTACACTTTTTGAACTCGCACAAATTTTGAGATTATTTTGAAATAGATGAAGTAGCTAAACCACTGTTCATTTTTTTGGCTAGTATGAGTTCAGAGGGGGAAAAAAACAGTTTGACAAGGAGGTGAGTGAGGAAGGAAGATTTTATAAGGGAATATATGCATATTCCTTTGCTCACATCATCAACTCTGAGTTTGCTTTTCAAATAGCTTTGGCAAGCAGAAGTTACACTGTTTAGTCCTCAGCAATTGTTATTATGCAATTCAACTAGCTTTTGTTTTGGTTTGCAGGTCTTACTTGTGGGAAACTGAGAAGAGTAAGTTTCAGGACCAAAGTATTCCCTTTTAATTTTTGTTCCTTTTTCATGTCATTCCCCTAACAAAAGAACCACCTCAACTTTTCTAACTGAGCTTTGATTGTGTATCACATTGTTAACTTGTTATCATCTTATGCCCACAGCTGTGAAGATGGGTAATATATGTTCTCCACAGGTAAAATTCTTTCACCAAGTGACATGAATCTGTGAGAAGTGAATGCACATTTTGAAGGAAAGTACAGAGTTTCTCTGATATTAAATAATCTTTAAAATATGCATGCTGCTTCTTGGCCCTCCTGATTTCTCAGTTATTTTATTGACAACTATGTCTTAAAATAATTTTGTTTCAAAATTATTTATGCTCTGTACTGATGGCTTAGTTTTCCTTTCCTTATAAGATGTTACACAGAGGTGGCAGATGCCTTCTCAATCAGCCACTCAGAATTGCCTTGCGTCAACTGAAAGTATTTATTACGACACCTTTGTGCATGAATGTATACCAATATAAATTTGTAGCTGTACTTCTAGCATAGGTCCCCAAGAATTCTGAAATGACTGGTGAGTCCTGCTGAGCAGTGGCAACTGAACCATCCTGACTTCCAATTCTAATTTGCGATTGTAGGGGAAATTTTTGATTTAGGGTGCTTAATGGTCAAAGAAAGTGAGTTATTGTAAACTAAGGTGGAATAAGTGGGTGGAAATTTAAATTATCTATGTATGCTTCGTGTTGCTGTCAATAATTTTGCTAGCAGCTTGACACTGATATTTTGAAAATATTTCAGGTTTTCTTCCGATTAAGTGTGGTTTAGTCTGTTGTTCCTTGTGGCCCCAGAAATCCTTTTTTTTTTTCTTTCCCTCTGTATGTGGGCCGAAGAAGGTGAACACCACCCTCCACTACCTCCCCCCCCCCTCCTGCCCTTATCCACCTCTATCTCAGCAGCGCAGCCAGCGGTGAAAATTGTAAGTAGCCAAGTCAGGTTGACAATTCGGGCCTAAGTGCGATGTGGTATCTCGGAAACAGTTAGTATTCAAAACGTTGCCTCACATTTTAAAAAAATCAGGATTTTTTTAAATTTTCAAATTTGATGCGCATTGCTGTTATCTGTTGCAGGCAGGCTCACAAATCATGTCAGTTTATCAACTCGGTAAAGCTCAAGTAGTTAGATGTGTTTCCCGTCACGTGACACCTCTGGCCAATGAGGTGTTTCGGCGGTTTTGGTGGCATATATGGGCCCTACTGTCCGTTGAGCAGTTGCCATTGCGTGTGATCAGGTCATCGTTGCCTTCGCCTGGAAAGAGATGGTATGTCTTCTTCTAGTGGTTACTTATATTCTCGATCCTGAGTAATTTTGGGGCGTGTGCAACAATGTCCCAGCACGTCCTATTTAAATCCATTAAGATCAATTGGCGCTGCATAGATTCTTGCTGTTTCGTCTCCGCGTCCCTTTGCGTCCTTTGTCAGTGTGAGTTCTCCCTATCTTTGCTTCTGATGGTTTCTTGAATCTCCTGCATGTAGTCGACTTTCGGCGCCTTCTTGTCAAAATTGATGATCGTCTCGTAGACTCATTTTGAAGTGGAAACGAATGGCTTTACCACCTCCACCTGCTCTATGCCTCCGCCTCGCTGTGAGTCGAGTGTCAGATCCTCAAGCCACGACCTCCGCCCCTAGCGTATCAGAAAATTTCCTGTTATGATGCTTCTCAGCTTACTACATTCCTGGCTTTACTTTGCTTACCACAGATTTTGTCGAGTTTGGTCCAAAATAATTAACTTTACTTCATTCTTCCAACAGCAATATGACAACAGCAAAATGTATGAAGGGTCAAAAGCCTGACTCCCTTGTATGGTATGGCGAAGATGGATATTACTATCATCGTAAACACAAAAACGTCGGTTACTTAAGTTACTACTGCATTCATAAAGCGCAGCTGAAGTGCCCAGGACAGGCACATTCCGACATGGATGGCTCAGAGTTTCAGGTTGTTGTTGACCATGCAGGCCATCCACCGGCGCTCCAATATCATGTCTCGGCTGAGTTAGAAGACCAAATCATTGCTTTGTGTTTGGAAGACATGTCTCTGGATGTGTCAGAAACCATTGACAACTATCTCAGAAGGTACAATTTAATAACTCATTGTGCGTCATATTCATGAAATAATTGCATGTAGCCATGCATTAGCCCAATATAATCCCTTAATTTTTTTATAGCTGCGACAACATCCAAGCTGTGAGCCACGTGAACAAGACTAAACTCACTGCTTCTATTCAGAGGAGGAGGAGGGAAGTAAGGCCGCCCATCCCTGGCGAACTACTAGAAATTTCAGAAATTTTGTCTGACGATAAATACGTGAAATTCGTTAAGACCAAGGACGAGAAAGATCAATTTTTTAGGGGTGTCGTGGGACCCCCAGGCCACAGGTCCATAGTTTTCGGGTCGCCACGCGTGGCGAACTGGTACTCTGGCTTGATGAAGGCAGGTATTGATGGTATGTATCAGTTAATTCAGTTCAGCTTTAGCTCTCTTATTCTGTTTCAAATGATCAGTTCGTAAGGAGTATTTTATAGAAATTAATATATTTTATTCCGTTGTATGCTCTAATGTTTTTTTGCCATAAATTTTGTTTGCTATTTGCTGCCATCTGCTTTGGCTACGATTATATTCATGTTGATTTCATCAATATATTCACTACAATGCAACCAGTGGCTTCAGTTACTTTATTTCTGTTTTAGGAAATTTCAAACTGCCACCAAGAAACCCCCAGTGCCTGCAGGTTGTGGTAGCTACTGGCATGCATTTGCACCATGTAAGTCTAGTCTTTCATCAGCATCATTTGCATTGGTTTTGGTTTTGGCCCGACTGTGTTTCTAATGTTGTTTTTTTTTCAACTTTGTGTAGACTGTTGCTTTGTTCTATGCTGTGATGGAAAGCAAATCTTTTGAAGCATACAAGGCTGTTTTTACAAAAGCGAAAGAAATGGGGTACAGCTTCAACAATTTAATGGCGGACTACGAGGATGCCATTCATGCTGCATGCAGAGCTGTTAGTACTTCTTTGTCTGCTTTGGATTGTTTCTGTACTTAAGTGTGGAAGTTTCATTAATGTCATCTTGTTATTTTTTATGTCATATGTCATGATGTCATTAATGTTCATCTCATCAGGTTTGGCCACGTCTGGATTCCCTTAAGGGCTGCTATTGGCACTTTGGAAAGGTTAGTTTTAAATTTAAAAAAAATTGTGTGTGTGTGTGTGCAATTTTTTAAATATTTTGTTCTTCTTCATCAATGAACTTGTGTGCAGCTGTCACGGCACCTATTTTTAAAATTGTTATTTATGTTGCAGTTTTAATTTCCTTCATTTTTTACTCAAACGCCTAAAAATACGTTTTTGAAGCTGTTCCTAATAATTTGTTTCCGCTCTGCAGGACGCATCAGAAAAGGCACTAGATTTGAATTTGTTGCCTGTAGTTTCAAATTGTGAGCATTCCCGAACTGTGTTTGGATTCATCTACACTCTTCCGCGCTTGCCACCAACCTATATGTGGCAAGGGTACAGAGAAGTTGTAAACTATGCTGAAGAGAAGGGAGTGTTTCATGGGACTCTCAAAGTTTTCATGGAATACTTTAAATCAGAGTGGCTGCTGAAGAGGACCCCTGAAGTTGTCTCTGTTTACGGGGAGGAGTACACAGCCACTTCAGGAATGGAGTGCAAGAATGCAGAGCTCAACAAGAAGGTGAAAAAGCATCCTCCGCTTTGGGATTGTGTTTGTAAGTACCTGCCGCCTTAACTGCACCACATCCATTAGACAGTTTTCATATTCCGGAGCAACATCTTCTTTTTTAAATACCTTCTTTTTGAACATGCTTGCCCTTGAGAATAGATCTTGCTTCCTACATTTGGAAACAGTGAAGTAAAACACTACTTAATTTGGTAATTTTCTAAATACAATCCATTTCGTTTCCTGAGCAGTCTATTTATTCATGCAATATTGTTGCTGTGGTTTGTTGTGATATCTTCCTTGTTTGCTATCAGCTTTCTTTTTGACAATGGGACATTGCCTGTCTGAAGTTAATGTGTTTTTTTTTGTGTTTTTTTTTTACAGTGCGTCTTCAAAATGATGAGCAAGATGTGTACAAAAAAATTAAATCCTTTGAAAAAAAATAGGATCAAATCCACTCCTGCTCACGAAGCCATGAGACAGCGAGGGATCGCTAAAGCTCTCCACAAACTGGTTAATGAGAATGGCTGTATGCTTGACTGTTTGTCATCTCTGAGTGAGGCCATGAAGGATTTCCGAATGAAAGCGATAGCAATTGTTCAGGATGGGGAAAGGAGGATGGCTCAAGTTGATGCCACAGTGGAGACTCTGGAAGAACAAGGTAGGCAGGCAACTTTGAAAGAATCCTACCCATTCAATTGGCTCTCACATTTTTAATGTAAAGAAATTAGCCCTGACATTTTGTCTGTTAATTATTTTAAATGTTTGTAACTCCACCTTGTCATTTCAGCAATGGACGAGCCAAATGAAGAGCCAATGGACATTCAGAATGACCCAGTGATACTTGACATTGTTCAGCATGGGGATATAGGGATGGTTGCAGTGAATGCAGTCCAGACTCTGGAAGAACAAGGTAGGCAGGCAACTTTCAAAGAATAGTACATCTTTCCTATCAATGCAATTGACATTCACATTTTTTAAGGAAAGAAATTAGCCCCAACATTTTGTCTGTTCATCACTTTATATATTTGTAATGGTTCACCTTGTCATTTCAGCCACTGTTGAGCCAAATGAAGAGTCAATTGAGATTGAGAGTGAACCGGAGACACTTGTCATTGTTTCAGAGGATATAGCTCGAGAGTCAGGTCAGTCTCAATCATTGATGGTGTAGAGCTTGTTTCTCATTAATGGCTTGCGGAATCATAATTACAAAAATACTATCCCACTGTGTGAGATACTGGTAGGCCCGGAGTTTCACGGGGGTTTGGTTAAAATAGACGTTAAGTTTATATTTTGTTCTTTTTGGTTTTGTTTGCCTTTTATTTTTAATTCATGGAATGAGGATTTTGCTTGAACGTTGTTTCAGTTTTAGGGTTGTTTGGGGGTGGTTATAGAAGTTAAGTTAATTTTTGGTTCTGGTTTTGTTTGCTTTCTTTTTTTTTTAAATTCATGGAAAGAGGATTTTGGTTGAGCCTCGTTTCAGTTTTGGGGTGGTTCGGGGTGGTTTGTATCTCCTTCGAGGGGGGGAGGGAGTAGTTGAAGAGCTAGGGCGTCTAGGTAGCGATCAGTGTAACGCTTGCATTCTCATACGCGGGCCGCCTAGCGCTAGCCTCCTGCAAGGCTCTCGCACTGTTGTCCCCCCCACCGGTCCCAAACGGTCCTGACTCTTGAGTCGCCTCCCTTTTAGCGGGGCCTCGGCTTGCCTCGGCTCGGCTCGCCACATCGACAATGGGTACCCGGCAAAGGCTACGCAACAAAAAAGAAGGACGTCCGATTTGGCTGTGCTCTGGAGAAGGACAGAATGATACTGAGTCAGGCAGAGGTTGCTGATGCAGCCTGCTGACGAGTCGAGCATACCTCGTCTAGAGGCGTTGTAACAGTAGCTCTGTCTCTTGCTATCACCATTGGATGGAGAGAGCAAGCTGAAGTTTGAAGTGGCTTTTCTGATCACTATGATATTTTTTGAATGTAACAACACGCTAGACTATTAGTAACGACTATCGTCCGTAATTCTGTTAGACAGATTTTTGATTTTTTAGATCGTTTTGATTTTGGACTAGTGGTGCCTGTTGACGAGGTGCTCTGTCTCTTACTTTCCCCATTGAAAGGAGTGAGAAAGCCGACTTTAAAACTCGTTTTTAAACGGTGTGTGATATTTTTGAAGTGTAAAAACACGTCAGCGTGTCTTGTACGAGTACCCTTCGATAATCTGGAGAGTTTGATAAACTTCTGTCAGAGGGCCATATAGGGCTATGCTTCCAAGAAAAAAAAAATACTATCCCACTGTGTGAGATACTGGTAGGCCCGGAGTTTCACGGGGGTTTGGTTAAAATAGACGTTAAGTTTATATTTTGTTCTTTTTGGTTTTGTTTGCCTTCTTTTATTTTTTAATTCATGGAATGAGGATTTTGGTTGAGCCTTGTTTCAGTTTTGGGGTTGTTTGGGGGTGATTATAGAAGTTAAGTTTATATTTTTTTCTGGTTTTGTTTGCTTTCTTTTTTTTAAATTTATGGAATCAGGATTTTGGTTGAGCCTTGTTTCAGTTTTGGGGTGGTTCGGGGTGGTTAGTATCTCCTTTAAGGGGAGAGGGAGTAGTTGAAGAGCTAGGGCGTCTAGGAAGCGGTCAGTGTAACGCTTACATTCTCATACGCGGGCCGCCTAGCGCTAGCCTCCTGCAAGGCTCTCGCTCTGTTGTCCCCCCCCACCGGTCCCAAACGGTCCTGACTCTTGAGTCGTCTCCCTTTTAGCGGGGCCTCGGTGTGCCTCGGCTCGGCTCGCCACATCGACAATGGGTACCCGGCAAAGGCTACGCAACAAAAAAGAAGGACGTCCGATTTGGCTGTGCTCTGGAGAAGGACAGAATGATACTGAGTCAGGCAGAGGTTGCTGATGCAGCCTGCTGACGAGTCGAGCATAGCTCGTCTAGAGGCGTTGTAACAGTAGCTCTGTCTCTTGCTATCACCATTGGTTGGAGAGAGCAAGCTGAAGTTTGGAGTGGTTTTTCTGATCACAGTGATATTTTTTGAATGTAACAACACACTAGACTATTTAATACGACTATTGTCCGTAATTCTGTTAGACAGATTTTTGATTCTTTAGATCGTTTTGATTTTGGACTAGTGGTGCCTGTTGACGAGGTGCTCTGTCTCTTACTTTCTCCATTGAAAGGAGTAAGAAAGCCGACTTTAAAACACGTTTTTAAACGGTGTGTGATATTTTTGAAGTGTAAAAACACGTCAGCGTGTCTTGTACGAGTACCCTTCGATAATCTGGGGATTTTGAAAAACTTCTGTCAGAGGGCCATATGGGGCTATGCTTCCAAGAAAAAAAAAACAAAAAAAAACCAGTCCAATCTGACGAAACTATAAGGCAACTCCGTTTCACTCCGTGCCTAAAAAATCACACCAAGTGTATGGGTTAGACATCCATCATCTGAACATACATAATGGAAAATTTTGCTTTGTCAAACAGCTAGAATAGTGTCTTGCTCTCTTATTTATGTATTTTTGTTGTAACTAGTTTTCATGTAGTATAATTTTGTGTACATGTGTTGTGTGTGGGATATATCCCTGCCCTACAGTGCTGCATTGGAATGATTAGGAAGTCGCATAGATGATTTGAGATTACGAGCACATTATTTGATTGTATCTCTCTTTTTGAAGTTCACCATGTTTCTAACCCTGGAAACTCCTGCAGCATTTACACAGTTCATGTTCTTTATGTGAAGGAACCACAAATTTGTTCTCAATCTTAAAATTTACTCTATTCCTTTTGTTTTAGGAGATCAAATACGAAGAAGACCAACAGCGTCCCTCAGAGCAGCCCGCTCTCAGTCCAATAGGAATACAAACGGTACTTACAGCCTGTGATCATTTTCTGATACTTCCTGGTTCTAACTTATGCAGTTATGTTTTTTAATGTTGCATTGTGTTGTTATCACAGCTGACAGGGTGGAAACTCCAACAGTGAGATACCCACGGCTCTCACTGAGAAGGAGGCGTTTGTCTCCCAATGGTGAGTTTTGTAATATACCATGGGCTGTTTCCATTAAAGGAGATCACTCCTGCTGTAACCGTTATTATCCTAATGGTAAAGCTGCTTATTGCATGCACCTGGCATTGGACGGTGCTATTTCTGTAAATGTCATGTCATCAGTAATTAGTTTTCCTCCCCTCAGTTATCCCAGCTTAGTACTGACAAAATGTTAGTACCATAATTGTTTATTTGCCAGGTATACGCACTTCCAGATCATCCCACTCAAGATCAAGGTCTCGTTCTCCTCACTCCCCCAACCGAATTGCAGTCGAAACAGAGGACTCAACAATTTTCATGCGAAGAGGTCAAGTCATTCCAGCAGGTGTGCAGGCATCTCTAATTTACACCGTGAACCTAATCGTCTTGTATTACTACAGATTCCTTTCACATTTCAGCTCTTGGTCGGCCTCCGAGCCCGGATGTGTTGAATGAAGATTCTGTAGATGATGTAAACCCACCAGTATCAGTTCAAGGAGAGATGCCTGTTCACAATATTGCAGCAAACTCCCCCTCACTTAGTAATGCCATCCTTTTTCTTAAATCAGTTTTTAGTGGTTTTATACTTTTTTGTTGTGAATTATATTTTGTGTTATTCTGTAGGTGATCATCATGTGGTCCGGGATGTGGTGTCCTTGCCTCCACCATTATTGACAGTTGAGAATTTGGCGAACATCACACACGTTGCACCAGATTTTAACCCAACTGTGCTACCTCTAGCCCCAGTAGTCATACCAGCAGGTTTGCAGTCCTGTTTGACATTGTGATATGCTATGCTAGCCTTTTCAGCTTGGATTATACTATTTTGTTGTGAATTATATTTTGTTATTCTGTAGATGATCATGTGGTCCGGGCTGTGGTGTCCTTGCCTCCACCAGTATGGACAATTGAAATTTTGGCGAACATCATACAGCTTGCACCAGATTTTGATCCAACTGTGCTACCCCCAGCCCCAGTCGTCATACCAGCAGGTTTGAAATCTTGTCTGACATTTTGATCTGCTAGCCATTTCATCTTGGGTGTCCACTTATTTCTATGTCATTTCTATTTTGTTGTGAATTGATTTCTGTGTGATTCTATAGATGGTCATCGTGTGTGCCGAGCTGTGGTGTCCTTGCCTCCACCAGTATGGACAATTGAGAATTTGGCGAACATCATACAGCTTGCACCAGATTTTGATCCAACTGTGCTACCCCCAGCCCCAGTCGTCATACCAGCAGGTTTGAAATCTTGTCTGACATTTTGATCTGCTAGCCATTTCATCTTGGGTGTCCACTTATTTCTATGTCATTTCTATTTTGTTGTGAATTGATTTCTGTGTGATTCTATAGATGGTCATCATGTGGTCCGGGATGTGGTGTCCTTGCCTCCACCATTATGGACAGTTGAGAATTTGGCGAACATCATACAGCTTGCACCAGATTTTAACCCAACTGTGCTACCTCCAGCCCCAGTAGTCATACCAGCAGGTTTGCAGTCCTGTTTGACATTGTGATATGCTATGCTAGCCTTTTCAGCTTGGATTATACTATTTTGTTGTGAATTATATTTTGTTATTCTGTAGATGATCATGTGTTCCGGGCTGTGGTGTCCTTGCCTCCACCAGTATGGACAATTGAAATTTTGGCGAACATCATACAGCTTGCACCAGATTTTGATCCAACTGTGCTACCCCCAGCCCCAGTCGTCATACCAGCAGGTTTGAAATCTTGTCTGACATTTTGATCTGCTAGCCATTTCATCTTCTGTGTCCACTGATTGTCGTGTTATTTCTGTGCATCCACCAACACAGATCGGGATTTGAAAGGTCCAGCACATCGCTCAGGTGAAAGAATACCTGCTAGCAGATCTCCCAGTCCAGATGTGTTACCCGGAAACAGTTTGAATGACCCTATGCCAGAACAAGATGAAAGACTTCCTCTGCCTCCTGCAGTTGACCTTTTTGAAGGTGAGAACATCCTCTTTCCTAAAGATCCTGTTCTTTGTATTTCTCTGACCACTGTTATTGTAAAAGTTTTTAGAAAATGACTATGTAAATGACTGCAGCACAGTATGTTTAGCGGATGGAACTCTGTGGACATATGCTTAAATTATTTATTGTTAATTTTGTTCATTGTGTTCTTTCTGTAGAGGTTTCTGGTGATGACATTATAGTCATATCTGATGATGAGAGACAGCCAGAGCCAGGTAAGAACATAGGGTGATATGACTTGCTGAAATTCCTGTACTGTTACTAAAATCGTATAAGTTATACGTCTTGTTGCAGAACCTGCAGAGCCAGCAGAGCCAGCTTCTGTTATTCTGACAGCTGGTACTGTATGCTTCAATACATTATCCTTCTTCGTATCTTGATTCATTTTCAAATGCACGCCTTCAAATTAAGCTTGTTTTTATTTTTTACAGAGCAGCGGCTACTAGTTGAGGGCAGGCTGTTAAGAGAGGAGCAGGATAGGGCCTTGGCAGAGAGCTCACGTATTGATGGAATGAAGGAGGCGCACAAGAGGCTTAGAGAGGTCCAAGCGAATCTTGCTGAGGAAGAGCGGGAGGCTCTTTTGGCCCAAAAGAGGCGGTGTGCCCTCTTCCTGCCAGAGGAAGCTGCAGGTGAAGGTACTGTAATAGTGACAGTTAGTTTGCCTGACGGTGTGAGACTCACCCGGCGTTTCAAAAGAGAAGATTCAATATTTTTCCTGTGGAGCTGGGTTTTCTCTCAGAGGGCTACTCCTTTCCATTTCAAAATTTTCACCCGTGTGCCGAGGGCAGAAATGCCCTTCCACCAATGGGCAAGAAACCCAATTGGTGGCATCATCAAGAACAGTAGGGAGTTCCTTTTGGTGGAGGAGAGTGAAGGTAAGTTATTTCATTTTTCTTAAACGTATATCGTTGACAATTGTACTGTCTGAAGCTTCATGTTTGTTATAGATCTTCCAGACGCTTCTGATGCTTGTCCCGTGTGTTTAATTCTGAAGCAAACCACAACTTTGCCTTGCAAGCACAGGCTGTGCCTTAAGTGCACTAAAAGTCTACACAGAAAAATATGCCCAGTGTGCAGGAAGTGTTTCACACGGAGGCAAATAAGCTCAATCGAGTTTGATGACATGTAAGTTTAATTTGTCACAAGCGTCCCTGTTTCAAAAGGAATTTTGTGTGTTCTCTTGATACCTCATTGTGTTTTCAGCAATCCTTAATGAGGTGGGCGCTCCTGCTATTATTCAGGCCTTTTAATTTTATTTGATAATGGCTTGAATTATGTGTCGCTGACTCAACATGTTTGTTTGTGCTTTTCTTCACTCAACTTATTCAATATTCCATGCTGTTATAAAAAATCACTCCTTCTGTACTTGTTCCACAAAGTGTCATGCATTTGTATGCTTTTGTATTTTTATTTTTATTTCATGTGACTCAATGTGTTGCATTGGAATACTTAATTTCAATAAATTTTATAACAACTTCTAAAAAAATTGGCTTTGTGAACTTCCCCTCCATTTGTCAGCAATGTAAATAACATAAGTTGTTTTGCAAATAGAAACAACCTGTGGCAGTTTGGCCACATCAGTGTGCTGTGATGATTCTGCAGGAAAATTCAATATCATGGTCTAAGGCCTGCTTGCAACATACCGTTTATTTACATGCATTCCACAAACACCAGCCGCATTGCCTATGAATGCTGTCGCAGACCTTCATACCCTTGTGTAAATGCAACAAAAATTATCTCAAAACGCCGCCACTCAACAACAATAAAACTGCCAAATTCTTCACAATGCTCCTGCAAAGAATCATTATCACTAACTGTATAGAAATATTTTGAGACACAAACATCCATGACGAAGTTTAAGAGGGAGAACACTAAAACTGTTGGGTCGAATTCACAAACAAAGCTGGCTGCAAAAGAGTTTAACAGCCAACCACATTGTACTATTAGAATACCTAACTATGGGGAGCTATGTAGAAATTAATAGGAACTAATTTCACAGTATATTCAAAAATAACTAGTCAGAATTGCATTAGAAATTCATCAGCAAGTGATGAAAATTAATAACTACAAACAAAGCACTAATGGCCAACGTACTTTAATGTCATGTTACACCCCAGGTGGTTTACAAGAAAGCCATGATAAAAGTTCAAGCTCGGTTAAGCGAACACAAGATCGCTGACCAGATCGATCAAAGTTTCACATTAATTAGCTGAGGAAAGTAACATAAAATATTTTACTTTACATAAGAATAGCTTCATAATGAATAATGACAATTTATGAGATACTTTGTACATTGACTGGGCATATTCACACTTTACATTATAATCGACTGAGGTTCAGAAACCACTTCAATATTAAGCCACTGTAAATTTTAAATAATTCCCACTAATGCACACTTCCTGTTAAATGTAAACTGTACTCCAACAGACTCATTGAGTAATACATATACAATCCTGGGCCCAAGAAAATAATGTCAACACAGAGTGATCAATCACCGCAAGTTGTGCAGGACAGTACATAACATGACATACAAGCATGCCAAAGAGGACATTTCCCCTACACACACAATAATTATTAAGTAAATAAATGATAGCATGGTGTTCAGGTCAACACCAAGGCACTTCGCGCATCACTTTACGATTCATTTCTTGACTGGAGTGAAGTGGCCCACGATCTCGGTGGGAGACAGGGATCGACAGGGGCATGAGAAGTCCTCCGTCGCGCCGTGGGTCTCGCATGGGTGGCATGGCTACATTCGCATCTGACGCCAGAGCAAGGACAATTAATAACTCATTATTCATTAAGTAAAAAGTTGCTTTTCGTCGCAACACACACACACACACAGCAGGCAGAGGTTATGGTGCTGTTGTTTACCTTTCGGGCAAAATCATCGCATTATCCGAGCATGGCGATGTCCTCAGTTCGGCGGCGTAGAAAATAAACTGGAAGAAATCTCAATGAATCTTGTGCTTGTGAACCATTGTTCCAACCAGCAAGTACCCGGTTTCGAACCAATTTTAATGTTGCGCGGACGGCAGCTCGTCGTCCGCTCCGCAGTCCTGTTTGCTCTCTGCTCTCTGGTGGCGCGGCGTGGCCGAGACCGAGAAACTACGTGTGAAAGGGTGGCCTACCCTCCCGGCGGTGGTCTGTATGCTGTCGCGGGCTCTACATCTGAAACATATGAATATTGGTTGGTTAACAGCTTTTGGCCACTCTCTGACCATGCTGACTGGGTAGGACGCCGACCATCGGTGCACCGAGGTACCCCGTGGGATAGGCCGACAGAACCCCAGCTTCCAATGAAAGGCGTGGAGATTGCCCGCTCCAGAGGGACCCCTCCCGACACCTTTGCCATGCTGCGCGGCGTGTAGACGCAGCAAGCCACACATGACGCGAGTGCGGTTCTGGGGCGGGGGTGACCCAGTGTGGTAAAAAATGCCTGACATGGGCCGCGTTGGAGGATGGAGGTTGCCATTGCACGCCGCACCCATGTCTCCAGGCCACCCCAGGGAAGGAAGGATTGTGAGTGGGAAGGGTTTTAAGTGTTGGGGTGGCTCACCCGCCGTTAGTTGGCGGGGGTACAGAGTTTCTTCGGTTGCACCCTCTTCGTTTTGCCAGGTGAGCCGCGCATTCGGCCGCTTCTTCATGTCTTCTGGTCTTCCGGGTTCCTCCGCGGCGGTGTAGAGTAACTTCTATAACGCCCTCTCTTCGTTTCGTCAGGTGGGTGGAGCCAGCAGCCACGCCCTCCTGTCTTCCGTGTCTTCGTGCGTCCCTTCGCGTTTTGACGTCCGACACTGCCCACTGTCAGGGGGTCTCTGTTGGTTTGTAGGATAGCAGGATTGAACTCGGTGGCCGGGTCTTAGGGAGCAGGTCCAGGTCCTTGTACCATGCCTATCTTGCCCACCGCTGCCTGGGGTGCCGCCACCATGCAGACCGAAGGATACAAACGATAATCTGCAGATGTTGCGCCTCGGCGGTCGTTGCGTTGGTGTTTGCTGCTACGGCGTTGCGCGTGGCGCCTTCGCCCTGCTGTCCTTGCTCGTGCTGTGAGCGGTCCTCCCTGTCGATACCCCCAGCCCCAAAGGATACTTATCTCAGGTTCTGCGGCGTTGACTGAAGGCGGCGGTGCGGCGGTGATTGGCGTGCAGCAGAGGACGGGACGGGCTGCGTCCGCAGAGGCCTCCGGGTCCTCTGGCAGCCCCCTTCTTTCCCTTCCTTCCTCTTCGGCGGGTGTACGGTGTTTTCGGGCGCGACCCCTCTGGGTTTTCCTGCGGCTCCAGCCGGGCCGAGCTGTGCGAGCGAGGCCAGGGGGAAGGAGGGAGACGGGGAGGGGGGGGGGTATTGTTTGTTTGCCTCGTGGTGCACTGGCTGCACCGCTGCAAGGGACGGGGGGGGGGGGGGGGCAGGTCGGACCTTTTGTCCGACCATGCCGGTGCATGGGCAACCTAACCTCACTTTGCCGATTTAAAACAGCACTCGGTGGCCTCTAGAGGGCTCTAGCGGGTACCCGGTGAGTGGTGCAGCCGCGGTGCGTTATGCTGCCCGGGCCTAGCACGGGGCAGGGGCTGGGCGGGGCCGGGGCGGCCAGGGGCACCACCGGTAAGCCGGTGCACTGGGAGCGCGCACGTGGAGGGGCGATGGACACACAGGGCACTGGCGTTATTTAGGATCACTAGAAGTGCACGCGGCACTGCACATCACTTTCACGAAGCACTGGGCACAAAACACATCACTGTAGGCACGCTGATCCTGCTAGATAGGGCACTTCGGCTTCCCGCCATGGCACCGGCGACCCGTCGGGTATGCCGAGACACAAAATCACTGATAAAATGAGAACGGCCGTGACAAGAGACTTGCGACCAATTGCCCAGCTGGAAATTACGGTCCCGGACAAGTCCTGAAAATTTCGGCCGTCTCCGGTTTGATTTAACCACTTAGAACTTGGAAATAGTGAGGAGCTCCGCCACCGCCCGCCCGCCCGGGCGGCTGCCCCCCACCACATATGAATATAGGCACGTCAATAAGTAGAGAATGAGTGAATGGTGGGAAGGAAAAAAAAAAAAAAAAAAAAATCAAGTTAAACATATTGTAAGCATAATGGTGTAAATGTCATTAAATTTGTATTTTGAATGCCTCTGTGGCACCAGGGGGATTGGGGGAGGAGGGGGGGGGGGGGGGGGGGGGGGGGGGGTCGTACACCAACGCATTGGGCCCGACCTCAAGCAGTGCAAGGGCTCGCGGGTGCATTATGGTCGCCCGCGAGCCTGCTAGTATTGTCATACCAAACCGGTGGACACTCGCGGCTTCAGCGCCGCATGCGTGCTGCGTGTCCTCGAGGCCTGGGGGCCCGCGGTGGTGATGTAGTGAGGTACAAGTACTAGAGTATGCGGGCCCTTCGGGTCGCTGCTGAGGACCTAAGGCCCAGTCGGGAAACCCCGACCTGACCTATGCCATGCCCAGACCGGCACTGAAGGCCGATGACCCCGGATCCCCGAAGGGCTGGTGTAGGACGCTAGGCTCGACCTTGACGTGCTCCGTAGCGTGGCAGCAGTACTGCAGTCCAGTCTCAGTCCGTCCGCGTGCAGGACAAAAACGTGGAAAGGGAGGGGGAGTCAAAGAGCTTTTTCCGTAAGGATGCCCACGAGTCGCCTGGGGGGGGGGGCAATGTGACTCAAATTGCCCACTTACAGGCAGGGGCGTAGGAACGTTTCGACGCCAGGGAAAGGAGAGGGGGGGGACAAGGTTCACGCCCCCCCCCCCCAACTCCCGTCAATTTTTAATAGTGGCCGGAAATGGTACTTGTAGGTTGAAACTACACTGTATCCAAAATAAATTTTCAAAAATTTTAATGTAATTTTTACTACTACACTGTGTTGTGAATATGTGTGATCGACTTTAGATTCTCGCTATAGAGCTCTCTCACTACCACACGCGGCGCTTGCCGCGCGCTCCGCTGCTTATTGTGACCGTGGGGGGCGCCATTGGAGCCTTTTTCTAATCCAAATATTACCTAATCACCAGGAGGAGGGAGGTCGAGGCGGCTGATTACGTGCTGATGCTTTAACATGGGAAGGTTAGGTTAGGAAGTGATTACGTGGGGGGTGGTCGCAACCATGATTACGTAACATGTGGACGACCCTTAAGGCGCCCCTGTGGGACGCCCGAAGGGGGGGGGAGAAGCCCCCTTCCAATCCTCCCCCCCCCCTCCTGCGCCCATGCTTACAGGTGTTTTGTGAGGCTTTTGCCTACCTGTCAGGGGATGTGTCCCCCCTAAAACCGCGCCTGGTCGCCTCCAGGCCCTGAAACTCGGAGTGGCGTGGCCGGCCCGGGTTCAAATACCACTTGACACTTGACAGTGTTTTGTAGCGGTGGACGCCGCGCCGTCTTCGGGGAAGTTGCATGATGCTTCCTTCGTTTTCAACATTAACTGCACTTTATCGACTCTTGAGCCTCTGGCAACAGGAGGCGTAATGGTTCTGGAGCCACCTCTATCCGACCTGCAACAAAAGTTAAATTACTCGGGGATTAGGAAGAGTTGTGTGTGTGTATGTGTGTGTGTGTGTGGGGGAGGGGGGTATGAAGAATGCAAGAGCGGATGTTAGAATGCAACGCGTGATGATAATGGCATGGTAACCAGATTTTGAGTGACTCGAGGTGGTGAACATTAAACCAGATAGTGACGTCCGTCACCCACTTACGGAGACCTTTCAAAATGCTCACTCCACGCTCATCTTAATATCGATCAACATCGTACCACATCGATCCAAAAAGCCATCTAGTCTAAGTTGGCAGTCATCATGCATCTCCCCCCCCCCTTCTCCATATCCAGATTAACGCACTTCAATTATTCGCTATGTGCGGATCTGACGTGAGGGCGTTAGCGTTATTGCAGTAAGAACTATACACTGTTTCCCAAATTGCAAAACTTGTAACAGTAATTTCTGCAGTATGGAAGTATTGCAAGTTGCTTTAAATACTTTTAGTGATACTTTCTACCATATAGAAAGAATTGCAAGCTGATTGCAATACATTTTAATTGAAATAAAACCCGTTAATGTTTCTGCAGTACTTTTGGTATGGAAATAGTATTGCAAAGAGATTGTATAATACCAGAAGTATTTGTCTCTAGTGTGGCTTAAGTGAGAACTGCAAAATTTCTGCAATTTGTATTACAAGTGGGAATGCAGTGCACAATGTGGGTTGAAAGCGTCAGCGAAGAGTAAGCGCGCGAGAAAGAAAACAACGGCTATTCGATAACACACGCAGGTACTCACCGATTAAACTTACCGACATACTACACGTCTTTGTTTCTAAGCGCCGCTAGCATGAGGTCGCAGATCGCAGTTACGCCTTCTGTACCAATTCTGGGTGAGGCGAGCCAACCGTTGATACTAATAAAGCGGCAATGGGGTCGGTTTTGAGTTCGGTTTACGTAAATAGGCACCGGGGGGGGGGGCGGCTTGCCTACATACAGGGTTTTTTTGTGGTTTATTTCCATAAGCAAATGCAAAGTCTTTCACATTTCGCAAATGGAGTACGTTACCGGGTGTCCAGGCCTGTACCGTGCAGTCTAATGGATTGCCTATCAGCGCTTTACGGTCGAAAGAACAGCACACGCAATGTAGCTCGTAAGGCGCTGATAGGCGAACCCGCTCAACTGCGTGGTATAAGCCCCGACACCCGGTACACATTGCAATTGTAAATGCAGTGTCTGAAACCTCACGTAACCTAAGAGTGTGATATCGTAACATACCCTACCTAAAAGTTTTGGTGAGCACCACTCTTCAGGAGAGTTGGTATGCCATCACGCTTTCAGAAGAGTGTGGTTTAAACCACGCTTTTCCTAAATTCCTATTTTTTCGGTTTATTGTGTATAAAAAAAAAGGAATTAACTCGTTTATTTAGGCTATCGGGAGTGTTAAAATTGTAGAAAATTGAGTAAAACCTCGATAAATTAGCGGCTTACAATAATTAGCGTAAGAATGAAGCGTTCCCCTCCTCCATGTAAGACGGTGTAGGGATTCTGAAGCCCCCACCCCCCTCTCCTTTCAGAACCCCTTACATAAATTATTGAATGGCCCCTAATGTATCATAACATTACTCTCTACCTCCCACTCCTCCACTCTAGCGTACGAGGCAAGGCAGCACACACATTCTGCATAGCGCAAGAAGTCAGAAAATTCCATCCAAACTGACGTGAAATCAACTTCGAACTCTACCCTTAAATCAATACACACTCGCGTCATGGGGAGCGAAGGTGTGTGTGTGCGCGCGCGTGCGCGTGTGTTAGGTTTAAGTGTCTCTCTCTCTCTCTCTCTCTCTCTCTCTCTCTCTCTCTCTCTCTCTCTCTCACACACACACACACGAACACACACACACACACACACACACCTGTCTCCATCCCCCTTCTCTTGTGCCGGCCGAGTACTCATTAGCGCCTGGAATGTAGGCAAGTCGAATGGGTTGCCTACCTCCCGGCGCTCACCCCAGTGGTGACGCCAGAGCGCCTGGGAGGTATACACTCCCGCCCTCATGAGCAGCTCACGTGGAGTGCGACCTAGCAGTTTCTCATCAATAGTGGGTTGGTCGTGGTGGGGGTAGGGGCAGTCCATCAATGCCCCTCTCTGAAACGCTTTTCCGGCCGTTTATATCCGGACCAAATTCTGTCTGTACGAAACCCGGACGTTTGTCTCCGGATGTGTTATGAGGAACACGGACGAACGGATGCTTCCGCGGGGTTTAGGGGCCCCGGATGTTATGTTAGCCGGATCAATTTAAGCGTAGCACTTGAGGGTTCTGGAGGCGGACGTTTTTGTGCGGACGTTTCAATGAGAGCTGAATTCGAGGCCCGTTCCACCCGGGTCGTTTCTGTTGGACAGGATCCGTCCTATTTCAACCCGGAGGTTTTCCCTGGGCCGTTTTCCGGGTCGCCACAATCCCGGGACGTTTTTGTGCGGACCTTTCTGCAACAGATGTAATTAGGGACCGTTCTTCCGGGGCCTTTTTATCAGGGGGTCCCCGCCCGTTTTGTAGTGGACGTTTTTAATGGGCCGTTTTTCAGGGTCTAGTATTTTTGGGACGTTTTTTTGGGATTAATTTTTTGGGAGATTTTTTCACAGACCCGTTTCACATAGAACCCCCGCACTCGGGCAGACGCGCGACGCATCGTTCCCCCTCCTTGTCCATACCGGACCAACGTCGCCCAATAGGGACGCGCGAATGCCGAGTGGGACCCGCCAATCACAGCTCAGCCCTCGAGTCGCGGTCCTGTCGCTTCTCTCCCTCTGAGTCTCTCTACATAGTCCTGGTGGTGGGGGGTGGCGTGGGCTACCATACCGGTAAAGGCGGCCATTGCAGCCCAAGGTAATTGATGTGATGTCATTGTTTTTCGTTTCCATGTGTGCAATGTTTTGGAATCACATCTCTCATTTTCATGAATGCATGACTAAATGCAGTACACTGCAAATGGTTGGCGGTAAAAGGCTCTATAAATTTTATGGATTTTTTTTTATGCCTTCCGTTACCAAATTACTGCAAGAATGTGACGACATCACACTGTATCTGGATTGTAAAACCCAACTCGTGCGGTCTCAAAGTGTCTAGTGAAGATGACAGGTGTATTCACCCAGAGAAACAGATTCTTAGGCTAACAGCATTCAATATTTCCTTGAATCAAGTCAATCTTAGAGTTATCAAGAAATATTCTTCGTTCGAGAATATTTTTGAATGCTTTAATAATACGCTGTTCTTGGCTTGAATCAAGTATTCGTTTCTCTGGATGTTCACGACACTTGAGGTACCAGCGTACTACTTGTTAACTGACCTCTAAATCTGTATGTGCAGATTTGTCTCCCACGGGCGGGACGTGTGCGTCCCATCGTGCCCCGCATCGGGTATCCTGCACTCCTCGGAAGAGGCGATCGAATTTATGAAGAGCACAGGGGTGCGACTGTGCGAGTACGTATAACGTGATACGTCTAATACGGACAAATAAGAAAGGAGCGTATTGCTAATTGTTAAACACAGTGGGTCATTTTGGGGTGCTGTATTTTGGGGTGCTGTCTTTCTAAACGCTCCATATGTCAAAAAACCGTGAAAGGATTGCGTTTCTATATTAAGTAGCCTTTCATACCCCACCTAATACTTCGCGTACTAGTTACTGAAACTGAGCATTTTAAGCCTCTTCAATTTGAAGATTACCGTTCGATCTTCAAGGACAACTTCTGCAATGCTGGATAACGTAGAGCTTTGGAGATCCTGCGTTGCTGTCAGGGTCGTTAAAGTTACGGTTTCACGGCGTTACGTTAAATAAATTTGTTCACGCATTGGCGCCGTTCATGTTTACCGAAGCGTCATTTGCACACCAATAAGTTGTAGGTGTAAGCCAGTTCTACGACTGACATCTTGAATAAAATCTTCATTTGGGAATTCTTCCAGAAACGCTCTCTTTACCACTAATACTTTTTTCGCGGCTCACCTTTACTTATGTCTGCATGGAATGCACACTGAAATGCCCCTAGTATGTTAAAAAATGTTAACGTTAACGGCGTTAATGCGGAAATGAAACTTAAGCGCGTTAAGTTTTCAAAACTGCAATACCTTTAGCGAGTACCATTAACATCCCAAACGTAACTAGTTAACGTTAGCGCGTTAAATTTATAAATTAGCCTTAAGGCTGAACCCCCGAGCCTCAACTCTGAGCACGAGGGCCGCGCAGGTCCTCTCCGGAGGCCGGGTCTAGCCGGGCCTGGCTGGGCCTCCGGTTACCTGAATGGCACTGTGCCGCACGGAGACCGTGGACATATTTATTGCACCCCCGCCCTGCAGGCAGTGCAGCCTGCCTCATCGCAGCTCTGCCGGAGCTAGCTGGGAGTCTCGAGCGGCCGCGGGCCGTCTCCTGCCCTGCTTCTGCCCGCTTCTGCCGTTCAAAACACGCGTTCTAGTGGTGCTAGAAACTTCATTCAAACGGCAAACCCAGCTGAAATTAGAGCGATAGGGCGTTTCGTGCAATCTCTTTCAGTATCAGGGATGAATTTGAGAATTTAGTGATTTTGAGTGGGCCCTCGGCAAAGAGTCCCGTTAGGGTCGCTGCCTCACAGCTGGCCCTGTTGTGTGCCAACAAAAGCATTGTGTCGTTTGCTTGGTACAGACTAGCCAAGTGGGAGAGAGATGGTGCGCCCGATTGATTGCTGGAGTGCAAAGGAGATGGAGAAGCCCATATTCGAGTATCTATCTCGCACCCACACAGACGCAGTACAACCAGGGACGTCTCGTTGTTTTAGAAAATGTGGTCCAAAAAGACCAAGTTTGAGACCAACGTCTGAACTCGCGCCTCCTTCGAGTGGAGTGAAGTCATTTTAGAATTAGATTTCGAAGTAGATTTTGCGAGTGATTTGGATGGTCCGGAATCAACTACTGGCTGCAGAGATTGATTTTTAGTGATTGGTACCCATTGATACTCACTGCCCGAGAAGGCCCTTCCATTACACCTCGGTCGCGGCATGCCCGTGGCAGTCGCGAAACGTCACACCCGCCTCCACTGTTTACATGCGGCGCGTGCTCGCATAGCAAGCCTGTATCATGGGGTCTAGCTCGGCGAGATATGACAGTCTGTACTGGTCATTGTGGAGCCTAATCCCCCAGCCCAGACAGGGCAGGGACACAGGGCCCGGGCCCGGACTACCTGACCTGCTCCCCCACACCATCCCACACCCGACGACGAAGAGAGAGAAGCGCTGATCGTCTGTCTCTCTCTCCTGTTGAAAGAAGCCTGAAAACATGGGTCCAGGAAAACATAAGTTTCTAGAAATCTATTTGCCGCACGCTTGTTTCCGAGTGGTTTTTAGAAAGATGAAATTAAAGGCTGTCCACTGACATAAATCTGAGTTCGGTGTCTGCTCTCTGTGCCCCCCTTATATAGCTTTGCTTTTCCTGCTTTTTCAAGGCGTTCCAGGCGCTTTCCTGGAACTGAAAATCGCGTAACAAATATGTCAGTGGACAGCTAGAGTACGTGAACATGTGTCTGCAAAGTGCCAAGGTTCTCTGAGCTTTGGTTCTCGATAAACTTATGCTCAAAGTATGCAAAAAACCGAAGTTTGGGGCGTCGCGACGCCGAAACTAGGCGTCGCAGGGCGGTAAGACTTTGGGTGATGAATGAGACCGTACTCAACTATGGATAGTGAAATTTTCATTTTTTCGGGGGTTCAGCCTTAACAACTTGGGGTGCGGTCCAGCAAGGGATGGCAGAGTTGTGATGACTGGTAAAGCGTTGCTGGCAGCACCCTTTCTTTTCTATTTTTTTGGATCAGTGCATTTCTTCTTCATATCTTTGTAAAATCTACAGGCTTGGCCCATTTAGGATGTAGTGTAACACATAGCATCTTATAAATTTGTCAGCGTAGAACGTTCTGCCTTTCTGTTCGAAACTTACCGAATTGTCTCCTAAGAAAAGTGCAAAATTAACAAAATCGCAAACTTAACCCCCATTCTTTTAGTACGTATGTGTATTTCGCGGCGTCGACAAGTCGCCTAGTACACCGCATAAGTACTACAGTTAAAAATAAAACAAGCACTGCAACTGTGCACCGTCTGGTTTGGGCATGCTAAGGAAAGGCGATGGACACATTACGGCCCATATGGAAGTGGCCAGCATCGCTTCAGGCAATTTTTACTGTGTTGCCATCCCCTGGGTCCAGGATCCAGCATTAAATTTCGAGACACCCGCGTCGCTTTCCGCGATATCGCGAAAATCTCCCAGAACCATCGAGGTCTGGGATCCCACAAGGTCTCGCGGCATTCGCGATTCGTAAGATCTACTGGGAATTGCAGTCCTAGAAGAAAGCGGAACGTTAGCCAGTTCATCTGTAGCATGCACTAAAGAGTATGGTGACAGCCACGCACCTCCTCTAAAACAATGTTTTGTCCACTCTTTTTTACAGCTTCTACATAACGATGGCTGATCTTAACACCCCATGGGGCCGGAGGCGAATTTGGGGAGAAGGGGAGCCTTGCCCCCGCTACCAATTCGTTGCATCGAACATTAACAATTCATTAATATATTACTGTCATTTATTACTGTCATTTACTACTGTGTTTATTATTTCACCAAATATATCTATATATATTTGTATATTTAGAATAAATATTGTCAAAAAAACATTTCAAGGTTTTTGAAGCCGTTCCGCCTGCAAATCATTGTGAAATTACCTTTCATCACCTCGAATTCGAAATGTTGAAAATTATAATGCGGATGTAACTGCAATGGATATTCAACTCACTGGGGTCAAAGAGATGTGTGTGTGAAACATACATCCAGGATTTCATGTAACAAGAAATGTTTCTTGTGATCTGCCTCATGATATATAAGATGGTATGCTTGAGTACGGTATATGCCCTGTCTTGTTTTCCCTTATCAGACATAGGGATTATTTTTCTCTTGAAACTCTTGTAGCAAGAATAGGAAGTTTTGCCGATGGACCATGTAAAATTGGTAACAAGCCTCCTGGTTCTCTATTTTCAAATTTGGAACGCAATCTCCTTGCATCATACCGGAGTCAACCTCACCTCGGCGGCATCCTACCTCAGGTGCTGCTGCAGGTGCCGGTTGACAAACCAGGGCCTTCTTGTGCAAGAACTGGAACAGCAGGGCTAACTTCTAAATCGTGCCGATTTTCAAACTTCAACATGGTGACCGACCCCTTCTAAAATCACCCAAAGACCGAAGTCAAGATGGCGAAATCGACCCCAGGTGCTGCTGCAGGTGCTAGTGGTCAAAACAAGGCCTTCTTGGGCAGGAGCAAAAACAAATAGAAAAACTGCTACAAGAGCAGTTTTTTAAACATAAAGAGCGGAACCGACCCTGCTTAAAATACGCTCAGGATTTCAATTACAATGCCGAAAAGGACCTCAGGTGCTGCTGCAGGAGCCGGTTGGCAAAACTGGACCTTCTTGTGCAGGAACTGGAACGGGAGGCAAACTTTTAAATCCGTATTTCAAACTTGAACACGGCGATCGACCCCTTCAAAAATCACCCCAAGACCCCAGTCAAAATGCCGAAATCAACTCCAGGTGCTGCTGCTGGTGCTGGAACGAATAGGAAAACTGCTAAGGAGGTAGTAATTTAAACTTAACGATGGGAACCGACCCCGCTAAACATATACTGAAGACCTCAATTACAATGCCGAAGAAGACCCCATAGGTGCTGCTGCAGGTACCAGTGGTCAAAGCACGGCTTCCTTGGACGGAAACTGGTTAGGCTCGGGTAGGTTAGGTTAGAGCAGCATGGAATGGTGAAGAGAAGTCCTCAATGAGTAGGTTAGTCTAGATTGGGTTACAGTAGGGTAGGTAAGGTTAGATTTGAGCACAATTAAATACGGCAGAGAATCCCCAAATACGGTGGGAGTAGGTACGTCCAGCGGTTAGGTTGGAAGCGCAGCGAACCCCGCGCCCTAAGACCGGCAGGGCGCCGTACAGACTGATTGGCCCCGCAGGGTCCCACTCGCCCGGTGACAGCCGCCGGCAGGCCAAGGTAGGTGTACGCCAGGCGAGGAGGGGCGGAAGAGTGGTTCGCGGTGAGCGGAGCCTCTTACGCCCCTCCACGCCTGGCGTACACCTACCTTGTTGTAATCTTAAACCAAAGCACCATTTTATGTTGCATTATCCCAAAGTAATGCTGTTGAATGGGCCAGCTATGGACGTATGTACCCTTTCTTCTGAGAGAAAGCATAGAGGTGGAAAAATGTATCTTCGGGCTGTGAACTCTAGAGTTAATGCTCCCCTCTCTGTTTCGGTTAACCTCCAACTTCGTTTCAGTAATCATTTACTGGGTTTAGGCAGTCATTCAAAATTTTCAGTTAGCAATGTTAAACAGTGTGTCGTCACACAACTTAGATTATATGACATGTTTTCTCCAGTGTTTCCGTTCGTTGGCCGTGATATTGTATCAGTAGCTAAGAGAGTAACTATATAAGGAACACTTTATCAAGCTGGTATGGTGATTGTTTTGAATTGTTTAGATTTGTACCCTGAATTTGGTGAAATAATTCACATAATTGTATTTAATAATTCTGAACCCAAGTTTCTGTTACGTTTCAAAAGTGTACTTGCATATCATGAACATTACTGTACGTATGAAGTACAGGACACGTAATTTCCTGTATGTAGGTCATGAAGAGTTTGTGTCGCACATGCCTCTCTGGCAGAGGGACTCATTACCAGGTGAAGCTCAGTCCATATCTTTGAAATGCTCTCTGTAAATAATTTTCACTGTAGTAATTGTTGATTTTGTCTTGTTTTGTGTCTTTAGTATGTGCTTCCTGCCATGAACTTAATGTGTTTATTGTTTTGGATAGCATTTTATTTGCTATTGATCTGTCTTCTTTTCAGTTTGTTTCTAAGGCACTTGTGGGGACGTTAACCCCCATGCACGGCGGTTTCTGATCTAAATAAATCTACTTGTTATGCATTCAACAGTTTTAATTTCCTCTA
This sequence comes from Odontothrips loti, assembly GCA_038380765.1. Taxonomy (NCBI): domain Eukaryota; kingdom Metazoa; phylum Arthropoda; class Insecta; order Thysanoptera; family Thripidae; genus Odontothrips; species Odontothrips loti. The sequence goes on along the minus strand of CM076249.1, from coordinate 2,554,865 downwards.
CAAACGATCGTACAGTACAGACGTCATTTGATACGATGAACCAATTTCTGTCACTCACGTAGACGTAGATACCGCCCATTAAGTAAATTCGAATTTCCTCGTACCTTAGACCACAAAAAAAAACGTCTGGAGCCGGTGCCGAGCGCCTGCGAGCGCTTGAGTTGGCCAGCCCGCACGGCACGCGTGCGTGCAAAAGTCGGCAGAAGTCGTGGTAGCCTATCCAGTATGCGCCATTAGTACTTACAAAAGGATACACCGTGTGACGATATGTTGGACGTACTTAATGGATGGCCCTTCCAAAAGAAAAGGAAGGTAATCCACAGATGGCAGGTCACCCTATTCGTCAAAGGAACGGGATTTTCCGCAGCTCAGGTTGGCCTTATAACGCAACCTGACACCAATCAGTACTCTTGACTTCCCCTTCAGGCACCAACCAGAAAGCAAAATCAAGTCTAGGGCATTCTCGGCTGATTTTGTCTCTGTTTCTTTAAATTAAGAACCAGCAAATCATACGAAAATTAGTCTTCTTTAAAGTCTGGAATCAAATAAGCCTAGAAAGTGGAGAGGTTATGGATTCTAAACACCTAACTGTTTTGGTAATATTTTCTTGACCCAAGCCCGTCTTGAGCTTAATTGAAGTCTTGTTTGTCATCGTTCTTATTAAGTCTGGATTTTTCTAGAATCTAATGTAGATTAACCTGTTGCCATTTATGTCGAAAAAAATTCTGGAATTAAGCCTTATATACTTGAATCAAGAATTCATTTCTCTGGGTGTACACACGTTTCACAGATTAAGTACAGTTTTTCCAGAAAGAACTGGCGCAAAACTGACCGGAAAACCGACAACCACAGTTGTCCTGATTAGGACAAACAAAACTACCCGAAAACTTTACTTTATTCGAAATAACTGGTACTTTTCTTACAGTTCAACTGAAGTTTTTTTTATACCTTCTTTTCACTTTACCTGTCGACATCTACACATAAACCATACATTAATGACAGTCAATACAGACGGACTCGATTTTTAGTACTTTTTATCTCTGGAAATATATTTGTACACTTCCTTTCCACTGGTCTTCAAACTAAAGATACTTCCGCCTGGGGGTACAAAAGTCCACAGTATACGGTGGGAGTAGGTTCATTCGTACCTGCTGCACAAGCTGATATCTTCACACCGAATATTGTTTGCTGTTCGAGCCGTTCAAGCTAATATCACTGCTGCCCGATGTCATTCACATCCGGCGCCAATTCGTCATTAGTTCCCCTGCCGTCTAAAACGATGCAGCCACGACACTTTGCTGCGTTCTGAAAACCGGTTCTTGTCGCAGCCATGGCGGATCGCCCAGATTCTGGTACGTAAGTATCGCCGCTTCAGAAACAAATTATGTTCAACGAGGTGACATCGCCGACAGTGTGTGATCGGAATGGAGATAGCCGATTTGCTGAAGTCATGGTAGCTGCCGCACTCGTGCACCAGAATTTTATCGGTGAGTTGTGTGTTTTGGTTCGTGCCGGCCCTTTTCATTTAATTTTTGATGCGTTATGTACTAGGTTTTTCTAGAAGGTGCAGTGTTCCTTACGTTCGTTTTTACTTATGTTCTTTCTGATAGTTTGTGGCAAATTTGTTTGGGACCGCAGCAAAACAGCCGGTCCGTCAGAAAAGCAGGCCCCTCAAAACAGCAGGTTGGTAGGGCACCAAAACAGCAGGTCAGTAGGCTAGATTGGCTCAGGCTCGGTTAGGTTAGGCTGGGCTAGGTTAGGTTCTCGAGCGGTGCTCACGAACAGCAGGCCCCCACGATCATGCCGACCTGCTGTTTAGAGGGACCTGCCGTTTTGATCACGCCTCATTTGTTTAACATAATACGATAAAGTAGGGTTATTGTGTTCGGTCTAGGCCATGTGAGCGTTGTTCCCCTACGCTCCTTATGAGCCCGTCCCGACCCGTCCCGACGGCAGGAGCCGGGCTTATAGTCTGATGCCGACTATTTGTCCGTTCGGGCGGACGTGTGTACGCCGACTTATCGTTCACAGAAAAACTTCTAATTTGGAGGATAAACTCCTTTCTTAACGTAGAACTACGTACGAAGGTAACAATTTTCGATTTATATCGCATTGTTGATTAATGAAAATATGTCTGTTTTTGTTTTTTGACGTTAGAGTTGGCCGCTGCGCGCAAACCATTACCATCCCGACGCGCACAGGGACGGGCTGAGGTTAACGATTTTAATCGTAACAAATACATATCATGCACTTCTAGAGATACTTGAGGCGGCGCAAACGCCGCCAGCAGGCTAAGCTGGCCAAGTCCCCCTGTCGAACCGAGGTGCCGGTGGAGCGCAGCGGAACTGGCACCGAGGTTGACGGAAGAGACGGGCCAGCTTGTTTGTTAACTCAGTTTGGTGATTCATCGTTATACAACGGTCTGATTCTATTTTGATTGAAGTTTTTCGTGAACTTCTATCGGATTTATTGTCCAAACTGAGGTATACTTCGGTTTCATTGTGCATTGCTTTGACGTTGAGTGAAGATTGGTGCTGGACTTATCATGGCTTTATTTGCGTTTACAGACCAGGGCGTGACTGTGAAAAGTCCTAGTGTTCAGCGTGAAAGTACACTAGAGAAACTCACTCCATTTCTTGGACCCAGAGAAGTATTCTTTCATCGCCTTGCTCTTCTCACAGCAGACAATACTGCCAGTGCCCATTGGTTAGCAATGTCTGCTTTTGCCATGTGTATGAGCAGTCCTTTTAACTATAGTTCTTTTACAATCTTTACAGTCTCAAGTCCTCAGGGATGATGAGGCAGAAGCAAATAAGGGAGGAGCACAAAGAGTGAGGAGGATAAAGCTAGACCCAGTGTTTAGATTGGGCGGATTTCCGCCGATTGGGCTCAAAATGGTCGTCAGTCGGCGGATCAAAATTCGGGTTCTCGGAATTCCGCAAATTGGGCGGAAAAGCGCCGCATGGCGGTTTTTTGTCGTTTTGGCATTGGCTGACGTGCTAGCGAGTTAAGCGACACCTAGCGGAGACTCTCGAAGTGACGTGAGCCGTTGCGAGACGCTTGTGGCGATATCTGGCATCACATTGAGAGCCCTCTAGCGGCGGATTCTGTAGGTAGGGAACTGGTAACACTGAGCTAGACCACTTTTTTACAGAGCCCATTGTCAATGTGAGTGTATATTTATTTTGTATCAGCCATATGAAATCCGCCTCTATTATTTTGTTCTGATAGCTCTCTTTGAAATTTTTTACACGATATTCACAGGCGTTGGAAAGATACCTTTCCAGGCCTCATAGTTTTGGTATTCTATAAAGGGCACTGCTATCTTGACCATTACAGTCGATATATTCTTTCGCAGCAAGTCATTTACAAAGAATTACATAGTGACTACGAGAGAATGAATGGGTTAACTGTAGGTACCCATGCATTGTCAAGGTTGTCAGTTGTCTGTATCAATGCGTTTAATGCAATTGTTCAAGAAAACATTAGTAATAACTTACAATTTTGTGCTGGATTTTTTAAAAATCTTTCTGATTACTGATTGCATTCACTTTGTGTCAAATATTCTAATAAGTTATTACTCCTTGTCAGTTGTCTGTATCAATGCGTTTAATGCAATTGTTCAAGAAAACATTAGTAATAACTTACAATTTTGTGCTGGATTTTTTAAAAATCTTTCTGATTACTGATTGCATTCACTTTGTGTCAAATATTCTAATAAGTTATTACTCCTGCTTTTGTAACTAAGTGCTACTTCTTTATCATTGCAAGACAGGTTTAGCTTTGTTAGTAGTAATGTTTACCTCATTTCATTTACAACTTCACAAGAGAAGACCTTGGGAAACTGGCTGATCAGATTGTGGCTCGTTTTTACTACCAAGAGCAAGGTTGTGCAATCACTTTAGGGAATAGACTTGACTTTCAATATTACTATTATTTTCTTTGTTTTTCCAACAGGTGAGTTGTAGTTGGTATGATGTTGTTAAAAGAAAACAACCACCGTTGTAGAAGGTCGCCTTAGACAAATATTATTCTGTGCTCCGCAGTCTTTTCAACTCTAACCTCATCCACAAATGGGCTACAGAACAAGATCAGCTGGTAATTGAAAATTCATTTTGTCTACATTTGACTGAAAGTTTTGTTTTTATTCCATAGCTTTGCTGTTCCCTCTTTAAATAGTGTCAACAAGATTCTATTGCCGGACATTGCACTGCTAGATGAGAGGCTGAATTTGCGCAAGACCACCCTAGCGAAGTTTAAATATGAGCTGCAGCCAGTGCCTGTTATCGAAAGCCCCATTACCAACATGAGGCAGTGCTTCATTGTAGTAAATTACTTGCGCTGGGAGGTGAAAAATCCCGAGGAAGCAGTAATTGGTGTTTTACGTATTTTGGGTGCTAAATTTTGGTTGTCTATTAGACATCTATTGGACGTCTTTTTTTTTTTTTGTGTGGGAAAGGAACCCATAAAACGTGTGGGATCAAATTCGGAAGGGGTCGAAAAACGGGTGGCTTTTTTCGTCTGGAATGCCTCTGAGGAGCTAGAAAACATCCAAAATTCTGTTAGTGACCGGATTGACAAGGAGGCTCAGGAGAGCCTCAGTCAGAAAAGGCAGCGGAAGCAGCCTGAAAAGCTCGGAAAGCAGGCTACAGAGCAAGCCGTTAACATTTCGACAGGCAGAAAGAAGGGCGTGCCACCTCACCTGGTAAATGATAAATCCAAGAGCGTTAAAGAGGCCAAAGGTTCGAGAAGCGACTGCCTCCAATGAAAGTGAATGCTCCCAAACCAAAACCAAAGGTATGTGTTTGTTTTTTATAATATACACTAAGCAGTTAGGGTAGGAGCTTATGTGTTGGAACTTTTTATGCAGAACACTGTTTTAGTAGAATCTGGAAGTAGTGATGAGGAACTGAGTGAGGAAAGTGGGGATGTTGAAAGTGATCTCTCACTGTTAGACAAGGTACTTTGCAAATATTATTCACTTTAACATCTTTGAATATTAACATTGTTTTACTTAATTTTATGGTTTGATGTGATTTTAGCGTTTGAAGAAACCAGCTACTGTAGAAGGCGTGCTTTCAAAAGCGTCCCATTTGAGGAAAGAGCCTATGTTGACCAAAGACCATGCAGATGGTGCTGGTGTAAAGCAGCCGGCAACAGTTCTCTCCAGTGACATTGAGAGGGCCTCAAGTGGAGATAATTTCACCCTTTCTTATGAAGTTTTTTTTTTTTTTACTTTATTTTGATCTTCAGTTTTCTTTTAAGCATACAATTGTCAGCTTAATACATACTGCTCTTGTGTTGCAGCCTAGCCCTTCCGAACGGCTAGTCATTTTTCAGAGGACAATGATACTAGCTTAACAGCTAAAGATGTCACACCCACCAAGAATCGTCGTGACAGTTCTGGATCCAATGCTGTTGGAGCCAGTCAGAGTGATGAGATAGAAGTAAATTTCGATGACAAAGAGAAAGCTCACTATTTCAGAATTCAGAAACTGAAAAAGCAATGTAGGTTGCCTCCTATTTCTATTAAAGTATCTTGATTACTTTTTAGATGTATTTCAATAAGTTTTTGTTGCAGACAATCCTTCAGTGAGAGCTTTTTTAAGTAGTCTGATGGCAGCGTTTGAAGACTCAGAATCAGATGAGGAAGATGAAGTTAGTGTATGTATTGTGACTTGAGCTACTTGGTCACATCATTTATACTTGTGTCTTTTATCTGTTCGTTATTAGTGTTTTACAGGACTATGTGGAAGTTGCAGTACCCAAAACCAATGAGAAGCAAGTAAGTGAATAATTTTAACTGAATTTTAATTTTTTTTTTCTTTTTTTTTTTCTACCTGACATAATTTGCTGCTTCATATGATTTCAGGTTGAAATAAACAAGCTGGCCCGTCCCTTCCGTCATCCTCGGTGCCAGTTCCGCTGCGCTCCACCGGCACCTCGGATTGACCGGGGGACTTGGCCAGCTTGGCCTGCCGGCGGCGTTTGCGGAGGCCTTCGGCCCCCGCCTCAAGTCTCCCTAGAAGTGCCCGATAGCAGATGTATTTGTTACGATTAAAATCGTTAACCTGAGCCCGTCCCTGTGCGCGCCGCGATGGTAATAGTGTGCGCGCGGCGGCCAACCCTAACCTCAAAAAAACAAAAACAGACAAATTTTCATTAATCATAAATGCGATACAAATCAAAAATTGTTGCCACCGCACGTGAATCTACGTTAAAAAAGTAGCTGATCCTCAAAATTTGAAGTTTTTCTATGAACGATAAGTCGGCGAACATACGTCCGCCCGAACGAACATGCGGCATCAGACTATAAGCCCGGCTCCTGCCGTTTCTAAAGAAACGTGTCGGGACGGGCTAAAAAGGGTACAGGAGTAACAATTACTACTGTAGCGAAGTCTGTCATATTGCTATCTGGTTCAAAGCACGGGCCAACCAAAATGCTCACCCTCTTAATGCATGAACTCTTTCAGGATCGGATGAAAGACATTCATGGCACAAAGTCCATTAGGCCTCATTTTCTGAAAGCTATCTTCTGTAAGTTACATTTTGTTTAATGGGTCTGGTGCTTATTTCTCACAGCTGTTGTAGTCCTTTTGTCAATCTTTTTGAGTCTGGGAGATTTTTGGCTTTGTTATTGAAACTTGTCTGAAACTTCTTTCTTTTTTACAGCTCTTGTAACATCTCATACTCCGTCTGAGAAAATGGTAGATAAAAAAGAGATGGTAAGAAATATTAACAACCTCTCTTCAGAAGCCAGAAGAGGCAAGAAAGTAGGTAAGAGGCAGGCAAAGCCAAAGGAAAAAGGTATATTTCTGAACTGTCTTATTTTGCCTTAACCTTATGTGGCTCTTATTCCTGTATTTTCTTAATTTATTAACAGGTGAAAGCAGGCAGACTAAAACACCAACGGGTGCTTCACCTAAAAAAGCAAGAAAATCTGGTAAGCTTTTTATATTTCTTTGAACTTTCATTGCCTTGTAGCCTTTGTGCAAGTCCTCACCTAATTTCACCCCCTTTTTTTTTTTTTTTTGTTCAGGAGAAGATGTAGTAGCCTCACCTCTTAAACACAATCAATGGGTTTGCTCAACTGAGTCAGTGCAACAGAATCAGGTATGTTGAACTGACAACAAAGCTGGCTTATGACAATGTGAGCCATTAGTGAAACTATTATTTATCTCTAGATACATTGATAGAAAAGTTGAAGTTTAATCTGTTCAAAATGGTTCCTCTCTAACAAATTTCTTTCTTCGCAGACTTTGGCAGCACCAGCACCAGCCAGCACCACCACTAGTCAATATTCCAGTGACAACCATCATAATGAGTAAGTTTTATCCAAGGGAGGGGAAGTTTGATTAGCCTGGTTTTGGACATAGTTCAACTCAGTTAACTTCTAGAAAATTGTTAGTTTGTTTTGTGGTGGGTGTCTTCACTGACAGTTAATTTTCCTTATTAAATTTGATAAAATTTAAGACAGTTTCAGTTTCCATATATATTGCTTGCAAGATCAAATATTAACCACAGTTGTGTGATGTCTTTTGGCATAAGTAAAAATTACCTCTCATCCATTTTTGTTCATATCATCTGTGCACCATAACTATTTCTAATGTGTTATCCCATGTAGTGGCTACCCCTCATATCTGTTTAGTGATTGCAAGTGGGTAGCTGTGGGCATTAATTTTTTATTTCTTTTTCTCAGTTTACTTTTACGTTGTCTCACCTTATTTAAACTTTTGTTTCTTTCTCAGGTCTCAACCCTGGAACCAGTGGCAGCCTCCTAGCACATCAGCGTGGCCTAGTCACTCTTGTCATGAGCATGACTCTGGTTCCAATTTGTCCAGCATGGCCTGGCAACCTAATGTGAGCCAAGCAGAGGAACACCAAGCTATGGCAGAGGCAAGAGGAAACATCTTAACAGCCTTATAAGGTAACAGTTATGGGTTTTCTTTTATCTCTAAGGAAAATTTAGATTTAATTGTCCCATCATTAAATCACACTAACTCATTGCATTCCTTGCTGCTCTTCAAGTTTAATTTCAAGTCTTTCCATCCCGAACTTCTTAGTTTCTTTTACAATAAAATATTTGTTTGTTACTCAGGTCTCCACCAATGCTGTTCTCCAACCGGCAGGATATCTCTTTTTTATTCTATTTTTTCTATTTATTCTATTTCTTTTTTCTTTTATTTCTAATTTTTTCTCATTGAAAAGCAATGTTTTTTCCTTACTGAAGAAAACATAAGTGTTATATTTTGTTTATTGTATTAAAAGTTTGTTTGATGCATTTGTAATTAATCTTGTTAACAAAGCCCTTCTCTCATGCTGGGGAGGACAGGGGAGAGGTGCCAGAGGCCGCATTGAGGGGTGGGGGAGGGGTGGGGTGGGGGAAGGCAATGGTATTGGCGGACCTGACCAAATCCAGTTCGCAAGCTGGGATTTCGCTCGCCATACCAGATCAAACCCTGTTCGTGGACTGGGATTGCGGTGCCTACACCAAACCAAACCCTGTTAATAGTCTGGCATTGTGCTTCAGACGGCCATCTGGGAAATGTACGGAAAATTGTCATTTTCCATACTTTACCCATACTTAGTGGGGCTGTCGGGGAGTCCGGTATTAGCCTGGATCTTATCCGGCGCGCCCGACCATAACCAGTCTGGATCCTGACTTCCCAGTTCACGAGGGCAGACCTGACCTACACCAACAACATCAAAGGGAAGGCACAGTGTCTCCATTAGTTTCTTGAAAATGTCCGCACGAAAAAAAAAAAAAAAAAAAAAAAAGCTTGGTCACTGCTACCGAACTTCCAGGGCCCGCCTCAGAAAAGCCGAATTTGGTCGTGGTGATCAAGCAAGCTGCCACCTACAATCCACAGTTGCTCAGGAAAACAGAAACGTCGATTCTTGGTGCCAAACCTGCTAGATCGCCACAACAATTTGTACAACAATTTTGCTCTCCCTAAGGCGGGTCGATAGCAGCGATCGATCTTTGTTTTCAGATCGCCGTGTCCAAAGCGTGGAATAATGTTCCTGACCACGTAGGTCCAGTGCCTAAATGGGGACCAATGAAAATGGAGTATCATCGGTCTTCTTGGTCAAACCTGTCATACCCTGCAAGACTGAAAATAGCAAGTTTCTGCTATCAAAATGGTGTGAATTGGTGTGTATTTACTGAGTTCCCGGAGGCAAGAGGGCTCCCTCGGCATAATATTTTCAAGACAAAGCAACTTTATGATTACTGGAACCACGAAGAGTCCGGGTATGCCAAAAGAGATAAATATTTTGCTTATGCCAATGGGAAACCTAGGCCAGGACAAAGAAGATATTGTATGTCGTGATCTAAAGAATCAATAAATTTAGTGTATATTTAAAAGTAATTCGTTTACATAATCACCCTTCTATTAATTAATAAGGGAAATAGTTTATATCTATGTTATTCACTGAAACACAGAATTTATGTAGATAGTAACAAAAAATTTACGATTTTAGTTTATTTAACTAATACACGGAAAAAAATTGGTTAGCCTTGGCAGCTGAGAATAAGCTAAGGTAGCTAACGTCTCAACTAATTCTGGCATAGCCAAAATGTTAAGCTTTATGGGCAAATAATGTTTCTGCTACAGCAAAGCCTTAGCTTCGACTGCTCAGCGTTAGCTGGTGCAGTTGATCCTTCGTTTCCCTGTTCGAGATCACGCGTTGGCTGATATAGCTGAGGCTTAAATGGCATAGTTAAGCCATAGCTGCTTCAGCAAATATATCGCCTAGTTGAGCTAAAATTGCAGCTATGTCAAAATTACCAAAAGTAGTAGCTACCACACTTCATTTTTTTCCGTATCGTAATGTATCACACAACATATAATAATACAAGGGTAAATACTACATATTGAAATTGAAATAACTTAACAGATGTGTAAGGAATAAGTCCAGGCGCTCATGGGAGTTCCCCTGAAGTGTTGCCGATACATAAATTCACACCCGAGTACATTTTGTGCTCGAACTGAGAGAAATCGATTCAAATTTAAGAATATGGATCTCGCATCAAGATCAAAATGTCGTCAGCGCATTTGAGAGCAAAATGTGCTCCAGTGGCAAACATTGTTCCTGTTCCGAGAACGGGATTTTATAGGCGTAGAGGGCGCAGAGGTTAGTAACGCCAACCGCGCGATCCCATCGCTAGGTTGATTGGCGAAACCGACGACGCTAACGACAAAGACACCGCTATCGCTAACCGCTGGTGTGAATTGGCCTCTGTGGCCGAAGTGTGTTCGCTAAAATATCGGGTCCCATCGGGATCGGGCATCTCTACAGACACTTAGTGGGGGGGGGGGGGGGGGCTGTCGTAAATAACACCAGCAGACCAAGCTAATCAAGTCTCCAGGTGCAGGTGGAGCACAGAGGAACTGGCCCCGAGGTTTGACAAATGGACGGGCCAGCTTGTTACTTTTTCAGTGAACTGGAAACAAACCGCAGTCGGGCCAACATTATCTTCCTCGCATTGATACCCGACGCTGCTGTCTCGTAAATCGAACTCAATGGTCTCTACCTCACCTCCACTCTCGCGTGACGCGGACCACTGTAAATCGTGTAGCAAGCAAATTGAACAGGCTTCCAAACAGCCTTCCCATTCTGAACGCCAAATTTTGGCGAGCTATCTGCTTGTCAATTTTGGGCGTGCAGTCTCGCCATTTCCCAAACTTTTTACCATACAGCTCGCCTAAATTTTAGAAGCAAGCTTGCCTCAAATTGACGCACACGGATGTTCGCCGAACATTGGCAGTCATATTGGCACTCGCTTGGAAGTGGTTTACAAAAATCAGCGTTCAAAGTGCACGCCACTGTATGGCCCGTTTGCTTGCCACAGGATTTACAATGTACCGCGGTGCGCCGTTCGCAAAGCGCTGCAGGCCAATACGAACGTACAAACAATGTCCGACGTCCGCTCTCCCGCGCGCGCTTCCACAACGTTCGATCTCAAAGCTGATCCCAGGTCGCACGTCGCATTGAGTCCCTCCGAGCGCTGCCCGATCGTTGCGCGTGACACTTGCACTTGTGGACGCTTGCATTTCTCTTGGGCCGCGTTATTACTATATCAACCGGATGCTAGTAGAGAAAAGTAAAGGTTCACCTCTAAATTTTTCCAGTGAATGCCAGCGCAGCAAAAGTGTGTGACGATTCAACATAAATGTGGGACAAATAGGATAATGCCAGGCGCAATTATTATTTTGGCAATTTCTTTGGCAATTTGTGTTGTGCTTAAAACCACAACATTTACAGTGGACAAAATGGTGCCATTAATCTTTAGAATGTATTTTATCGAAAGTGCTAGACGAAAAAAAGCTACTAAGGGTTTGACAACGCAAATAATGGCAGGGTCTTCTTTTTAAGGCAACCTCTGTTCTGCTTTACAGGACGAAAGGACCAGCGTTTCCGTGGAGCAGGCCGCGTCACTACAGCGTTTCATACTGCTGACAGGCATTACTTCAAACCAGGCGTTCCTTTTTAGTGTGCCCAACGTTCTCCTGTCCGCTTATGTCCTGCCACTGCTCTCCGCGGTTGATGTAAGTCAATTGAAACTCCCTATTTACATCCGCTCGCCTACTGTCGTGCCAGGACTGGGGACAAGTACTTTCTTACCTTTACGGCGCTTCACTGAGATCTTTCGTGAGAACCCACCACCATGTGACGTCGCATTTCGCCATGTGGGCCACGAAGGTGTTTAGTTTGGACGTCTCTGGCACGTCAGTGTAAATTTTTTCTGAAATCTTTTAGTCGAATATATTGAGGGGTGCATTGCAACAGTAAAGAAATAAAATACATGGTGTCCCATTAATCATGCCTGATCGATTTTGGCTGCCATTCAGCCACTTTTAGTCGCACAGACCCCGGCGGGGTACCAGTCGATATGTCCCCCAGTCCCCCCATTCAGAATTTCTTCTCCGCATCTCGCTACGACGCCTAGTGTGGATTGTAGGCTAGGAAAACCAAGGACGTTTTTTTTTCCTTATGGAGATCCCTGCAGTGAGCCCAGGGATCAGGTAAATCTTGAGTGCGGTCGGAAATACGAAATTTTCCCCGGATACTAACCCGGATTAAAATGAGTCGAGAGGTCCAGTGCAGTAATTTAAATGTTCCTAAGGTGCTGCTGCATGTGTCGGTGCGCAAAAGAGGGCATTCTTGGGCTGGAAGTGGATCTTTCTCGACAACTCGCCAACGCGGCGTCCTGGGACCATGCGGTTTACGCCAACGGACTGTGAATTGGACTCGCGATTTCACCGCAGTGTACATAACAGCTGTCCTGGAGACCTGGTATCCCGTCCTCGACCCCCATTGCACCGTTCTCGTGCTTTAAGGTGCTGTTTTCGGGACTTCACTTGACAATATTTCAACAATTTTTACACGTTTTGGACTCATGTGCCGCACCATACGAACGTATATGAGCTTTGATCTCGGCTCTAATCCAATCCCGTTCCTGAAAACAGCACCTTTCTAGGACTAACCGTTTCGAAGTCTCTCTAGAAGTGCCTGATAGCAGATGTATTCGTTACGATTGAAATCGTTAACCTGAGCCCGTCCCTGTGCGGGCCGCGATGATAATAGTGTGCGCGAGGCGGCAAACCCTAACCTCGAAAAACAAAAGCAGACATAATTTTCATTAGTCAAAAATTCGATATAAATCAAAAATTGTTGCCACCGTACGTGATTCTACGTTAAGAAAGGAGTTTATCCTCCAAATTTAAAGTTTTTCTCTGAACTATAAGTCGGCGTACACACGTCCTAACGAACGAACATCCGGCAGAAGACTATAAGCCCGGCGCCAGCCGTTTCTAAAGAAACGTGTCGGGACGGGCTAAAAAACGTCATTGGTTTGCCTAACCTTCAATCCGTAGTAGGCGTCGTAGCGAGATGCAGAAAAGAAATTCTGAATGGAGGGACATTTGCGCATCGACTGGTACCCCGCTGGGGTCTGTGCGACTAAAGCTGGCTGAATGGCAGCCAAAATCGATCAGGCGTGATTTATGAGACACCCTGATTAACCGACGTCGGCTAAATGTTTATTGGCAAAAGAGATAATGTAGGGGAAAGCGTGCACATCGCTGTGACTCCTCTTTGCTGCACTCATTCGAAGTGATAAGATTATCATTTCAAAAGCGGCCGCATGGAAAAATGTGAAGTGGTGGTCATAACGGGAAATATGACGTCACAAGAGGCGTGGGTAGTCCGAAATTCGTGACGGGGTGCGCAAAAAAAGAGCCTAACGGCATGACGTCATATTCGAACGGTGCCTCAAGGGTCCATTTCACTTTGCAAGGCACACTGTCCAAATTGCGCAATTTAACTATTTCGTCGATATTTGAGAACATGCTGCAAAAAGCGGGTATTACCGGCTAGCTATTGCACTAGTACTGCAGGGGAACGTGTACACGGCACTACAGAAGTGACCCGCCCCTCGGCTGAGACGCAGCGAGCTCGATCGCGTGGACCAGCAAAGAGCCGTTTCCAAACTTTTGCAACTAGTGGTTCGCAACTGACGAGGTTACACTTTATGTGTATACAAATCCTCACAAGTTGGGCTCTGCGTAAGAACGAAACATTTCACAAGACAAAACCCCATACAAATTTGGCGTGTATCAGCATAGTTCTTCTGTTTCAGCTGGTGGTAAACGGCAGCGAGGCGGACATCTTTGCTCTGGCACTTGCACCTGCCGTGTTTGTGTTCTACGTACCATCATGCGAGGTTGGTGATGCGTTGCGGTCCGCGCGTGAGCAGCTCGGGTTTAGGTAAGCAGGCCCAAGATTCCTAAGATACACATTATGAACGATTCAGAGCTTAGCATGCATAATTTATGTACGAAAAACTGGCTTTTGTTGACGAAGCCAAAAATTTGTTGTGACAAGGAACATTTCGCTTGGTATCCGTCGAGGAAACATGTTTTCCATTAAAAATATTGAAATGTTGTGCTGTCAATAGACCTTTTATCCAAACAGTGGCAAACCGCAATGTCTCCCGGGAGTTCCGAAAGTTTCCTTGAGCTACCGTGTACATGCAAGTACTAAATGTGTTAAAAAGGGTGTCAAGAAACCCTCGAACAACCACTAAATGGCTTTACAAACCCCGTTTTCTTAAAAACGACATTCTAAAAAAGTTAAAAAACAGGCACAGGGGAGATTTTGGTTTGGATAAAAGGTCAATAAATGTTTGAAATGCATCGATTAAAAGTGCGTATCACTGGAAACCAAAGAGGTGCATCACCTACTTTGGGCGATACAAAACTACATTGCCCTTTTTGCATGTCGTCGAATTAGGAAAAGGAACGTCGCCATTTAAAAGCGACTTCTTCTCGATATCGCCCATTCAGGGCGACATTTCTCTAAGAAACACAGATTACGCTGCACTGCTTTCTTGTTGTGTTCTGAAAAAAGCAGGACATAAACTTCTTGGTGGGCGACAAATAGTGTCCAAAATAGAGGAAGGCAAGGCAGCAGCTTTTCTTGCAATCTATGAAGCATTCGAACAGTGGAGTATGCAGACAACTAATTCGGTTGTTTCTCCTCTATTGGCTTCTTATTTTATTTTACTGGAGATTGGCTATTCATTCTATCTGCGAAATTGCTACGACCCACAAAACACACAGACTGTGCGAATAACACCTCAACTCACTAATGGCACATCGCACACAACAGTGCGAATAACAGCCAAATCGCTATTCACACCGCTCACAGAAAATTGTGCCAATAGTAAAAACCTTCCTATGCGCGCACAATGTGGAAACAACAAAGCACGTGCTACTTGCTCGCTATCTTGAAACCTCACAAAATTGTGTAAAATCGGGCATTTAATTCCTATTCATGATGGAAAAGTTAAGATTTGAAACTTTTGACTTCTTATTGCGAGCATAGATTTGTCAGTGCGTGGAAATGACTCAACATTTCGCGCTGCGTTCGGTGCCTCGTTTTGGTGTCGTTAACTGTTTGTGGTTGGTAACACGAGAAACAAACGATGAGCTGAAAGGCTCAGTTAAGCAGCGGGAAAAGCTGCTAGCTGCATGATATTGCCCAGTGTGCGTATTTCTTTGTTGCGGTACGTATTTACTTCATTGTCTGTTTCGTCAATCTCTGGTTCATGATTTCTGCGAATGTGTTAGGTTAAACCATTTCAGCAGTTTGCATTTGTTGTTTCCTCGCCAGATAAGTTATGCAGGTTTAAAAAATTCCAGCGCTTACAGCACTGAGTCGCCCTCGTTAACTGAACGATGAGTGTTGATAATAAATTGTTAATCAACACTTGGAAATTTAAATTAAGAAAAAAATTAAAAAGGAAAACCGGAAAGTTCTGATAATCGAACCGGCGTCCCGCCGCACGGTGAACCGCTCTATTAGACCGCGCGACCAAACCGACATTGTTACTTGGGTTCGCGTGGCTGACCATCGCACGCCACGGCCACGTTGCGAGGCACCAACTAAAGCGCAGACCGATGCGAATGTGGAGCCAAGTGGGCAACACTAGGCCTCCTCATTGAACAAGGGACGATTCTAAAATAAATCGGATTTGATTTGATCACATGCCTAATTGTGGACTGTAGCAGATTGGTTACGTCTGCTTTTGTTAAATGAACTGGAATTCTTTTTAAAAGTATATTGGTAAGTACTACACAAGGCATCAAAAAGTATCGGGACATCGACCGATTTGGGGGAAGGGGGGGGGGTCAGCCGCAGGTCACACTCCTATATTAAATACATAGGAAGGTTAGGTTAGCCAGGTCACGCGGGGGGAGGGGGGGGGGGGTCAAAAAGTGGCCTATTTTAGTTCACGTGGTATGTGAATGGTCCCCTACCGCGATATGGAAAAAAATGCCATACAAATGAAACACCGACATTGATTGGTAATCTGAACACTTCGTGGTGTTATAGAGTTCCCATACATTGCATGGGGGATCCACGATACAATATTTGGTAATCTTAACACACCTGATACACTATGTAAATTGCTTCAGCCACAATGCATGGCAATCTCAACAAACAATTTTTTTAAAAGTGCGGGTGATGTTGACATGGCCTGGGTTAAAGACAACCCAGGCCCAGGGCAGGGGCCGGTTTTTTCGAAATTACTCGATCATCCAATATTAATATTAACACGTAAACCGTTTCGTTGCAACGACGGTTCCTTCTTAAAACGTCTCTCTTCAAATGTCGAGGGTTCTAGCCTGAGCAATAAACTGTGAACTGACTGTTGATTATTCGTTTCGGACAATTCACTCAGTCGTTGTATGACATCAGAACATGCTATAAACCTACGGCGTGTGAGATTTTTTGTAAATTGTGTCCATTGTTTAAGAGCTTTTATGTGAGCTCTATACTATAGTCCGTTTCCTCGCCTGTTGCAGTGCATATTGCGGGCCATGGGTGCATCCCTTGCAGCAGCCTGAGTTAGCGAACCAAACTCAGCTGCGCCTATGCATCATGCCACTGTCTGAAGGCCGTAGCGCGCAGTACCAAGGCTTTGCCATCGGCATCCTCGACAGGGCGGCCATGTGGAGCTCAATGAAGGGCTGGTTCAGCCTCTTGCAGACCATCGCCAATCTGCGTAATGCTAAATCAAATTGACGCCAGTCGGCGCTGCAGGAGTCCTGGGTCGTCCACCTCGAGTCAAACACAATTTGCTTCAACGGATAAAAATACGTGAAGTCACTGAGGATATGACGAAGTGGCCTAATTTCACTTTTGACCAACATTGAGATTTTATTGGATATAGTGACCTAAGAAACAGCTGCACACAGTCATCCACTCGGCTTTTCATGACGTTTTTTGGTTTTTATTTTATCACTGATACTTTGTTCCAGGTGACGTATATTAAAATAGTCTCACATGGCAGCATAAATTAATGGTGTGGTCTATGTAGGGGTACAGTGAGGATAAAGAAAATGTGTTTGGCACTCGGCTATCTCTTCCCACACAGCAAAAAGACTGCACCTGGATATCATTTAGACATCCACCCCTAGACGCACACAACTCTATTAGACATCCAACTTCGATGTCTACATTTCGTCAAATGCGCTTATTCCAAACGTCTTGTAGACATCTACGTATCGATGTTACGTCGACGTCTACTAGACGTCTATACCATTCGTCTTCTAGACGTATATCGCATTACGGCCAATAGACGTCTGCCACTACGCGTTTACTAGACGTTGAAAATCTCTTAATTAGACCAATTAGGGAACGCCTTTAGACGTCTTTCAGAAAACGTCTAGTGTGCGTCTACTATACGTCTAATAGGCGACGTCATTTGATGTGTGTAACGTCGTATACTAGATTTAGTGTACCATAGTTGTCAAAAAATAAGTCCTGCAGTCACACACCTTTCGACTGCACAACAAAGTGATCAACTGCCTGAGAGCGGACGTCCTCGGATCAACTTCACAGGACAAACAGGGGGAGCAAGCTTCGGAGACTAGGGTAGTGCGCTTATTAATATCAGCCCCGTGTAGGATGATGTAATGCACTTCAACCACGCTACACTGCTAATGTCGGATGGGGGAAATGATAGAAACTGTTTTAGGAGTCCACATACTATCCGACGTGATGATTACATTAGGGTAGACCATTTCCGGTACGTTGCAAAATGTCATTGCGCTAGCACGGCAAACGTGTCTTTGGGTCCAGAGGAACGAAAAAAAAACAAAAAAACAGGATGACGCTGCGACAAAAATTGGAGGCGCGAAAATTCAAATATGCGCTAAGACGGAAAGTACCCCCTTCTTGGCCGTAGCCGTGCCTGAAGCTGTGCTGTCCCTGACAAGAGAGTGGGACCTGGCGCACAGGGTATTAGTGGTGTCGTTCGACACCACCGCCTCGAACCCCAGCCCGACGAAGGGAGCCTGCGTGCTGATCGAGCAGGGTTTGGAGCGGAAGCTGCTGCGACTGGCGTGCCGGCACCACGCACGCAAAAAACAATTAGTTGTTCCAACCAAAAATTTGTTGCCTCAAATAATTGATTTGTAGATATTGACGCAAGCAGAAAATTAGTTGCGCCAACGAATATTTAGTTGCCTTGGGTCTTCTGCGTTGTTGTATGAACTCTGGAAAGTTAGCTGTACGTGCTAATTATCGATCATTGTGAGAACCGAGATTAATTTTTGTCAGAGCGAGATTTTCAGGTACATGCAGACATTGATGTTGCTCGTGTAGACCACTATGTTGCTACAACGCACCTCCAGTTCGTTGAACTCTTTTTGAGTACTTCCTTCAGCAAAGTGTGCTTGTTCATTATCCAGTGCTTCCCCGAACGAATTTTCGCGCTCTCCACACGCAGTCGCCTGGTTATGAAAACATTAGCGACACACTGCAGAGGGAACTATCAAGAAGACTGTGGCAGTGTTTTGTTCCGTTCGCTTGGCCGATAAAACATACTACTCCAACGCGAGAAAGTTAGTTTTGGCTGCAGTTCGAGATGCCTCCTAAACGGCTCGGATTCTCTGTTCAGTAGACTTAGTGGATGATCACACAAGTTACTGTCGTTTGTCGTGGGTGGGATTTGCCTATTAAAGCAAATTGTTTCTGGGCGTTGCCTATAGTTTAGAGTAGTTTAAGAATATTAGTTTAGGTTAGACTAGATTCCATCGTAATGTTCTAGGTTAGGCCAGTGTAAGTTGTTTCAGTTTGTGCTATTGTTAAGTTGCCCTTAGCAATGGCGGACATTACAAATTTCAATTTAGAATTGCCGGCCATAGACGGTGATTTCGAGGTGGGCTTAGCGGTCGGAACTGACCGCTCCCTAGACATATCTAGGAGGCTGCACCTCGCGCCGCAGACCGAGTATAACCTAGATAAGAGAGCCCTGTATGCTGCAGCTAGTGCCTCTTTGATCAATAATGTAATACATGAAGATCTGGTTATATCGGCTGCCATAGCCGTTGAAGTTTTCTCACTGGTACATGAAGACCATGGTGCACCCGACTGTGACGTAATATTTGATGCACAACTTGATCCAGCTGTTGTTGCTAAGGCAAACGATCAGGGCTTCAGAGCCAAGGTGAAGCAGCTAGTGGCAGATAATCGCCATGTGGTGGACGTCCTGCTTCAAATCGTTGCCACAAAAATAACCTACTATCAGAGTAACCACCACACAGGAGGTGGGACTCTCTCGCATTATGCGAAGAAAATATTTAAGCTCACGTGGGAAAAGCTTGCCGAGAACAACATAATGTCCCCCGAGCAGGCCACTGCCGATGTGCACCTGGTCGGGCACTGGGGCACAACTAGGGGAATCCTAGTTAAGGTAGGGTTTAAGAAGCCCATTGAGACTGAACATTATCCATGCATGGTAGGAAAGCCATGGACTACCACAAAGGACGTGGAGATAAGAAAGTCTACCTTCCCTGCCGGGACAGCAGAGTATGGGTCTTGCAAAGAAGGGCTCAAAAGGATAGCCAGAACCCCATATATAGCTGCCTTCCCAAAGTTGGAAGATTGCGGGCCCTTCCTTGAAGAGTGCAAGCAAATAGAGGAAGGTGGAGCTACCTATCATATAGGTTCCCACTATTTGACAGGACAGCCACAGAGAGCTGTTAATGGGATTCCAACCATAGCCCATAGAGTGGGAATCTATGTGACCTCTATCCACGCCAGATCCACGGAAATTGAGCGCCACTGAATATGAGCGCCGTGTGCGGGATGTATTACTACTGAAACTGAGCGGCGTTGAAAGTGAGCGCCACTTGTGGCAGGGGTCGTGTGGGAAGTGAGCGCCGCTAAAACTTAGCGGTACGGAAAGTGAGCGGAAAGTGAACGCCACTGAAACTGAGCGCCGCTGAAACTGAGCGCCGCCAGCAGCGCACCCCGCATGAGTAATGTCGGAATGAAAGTTAGCGCTCAGTTGCCGTGGCGCTCAGTTTAATGCATCCATCTTTAAAGCAGTGTAGATTACTTAGGTTCAGTTAGCGGTGATTATGGAGTGCAGGACTTTTACGTTTGGCAATTTTTTTAATTTGAAATGGCTCACCCCCTCCTTTCCTTTCCACACCTATTCAAATAGTTGCACGCACGCTCTGGCAACGCTGTCGGAACAGTGTCGGATCACTGCCAACGATACACGAAAGCATATTTTCAATAATACAATTTCAAAAGCGAAAGTTCGAAGGAAAAGACGAAAATGCGCTTGCTTGAACATCTAATGTTACCTAAGCGGCGAAGCCAACGTATCGACACGATACTGCCTAGTTTTAAGCTAATTGTGCACCGGCCATCATAATGTGCCAAATTGATTCCTATCATAGTCCTATGGCATAGGGCCAGATAATTTATTGCCTCTGGCTCCACTTATGCGATCATGAACTACGCGAGCTGGGGATCAATGTACGAGGCAACAGTTCCCTATTGTTTCCTGTGCTTGTTCCATTTACAAAAGCCAAGGCCTTACAATGAATTAGGTATTTTTTTTGGAATGCTTTACATTCTATGAAAGTACAGTTATATGAGGATGTAGTTCTTTAATATTATTTGGTTTTAAGGTTGTGGTGGATGTTGGCTCTACGGAGTTCTCTTTAGGATCGCACTATGCTGATTCATCGAGAGTTAACGTAGAATCGCGTACGGTGGCAACAATTTTCGATACGTGTCGCATTTTTGGGTAATGAAAATATATATGTTTTTGTTTTTTGGCGCTAGGGTTGGCCGCCGCGCGCACACCATAATCATCGCGGCGCGGACAGGGATGGGCTCAGGTTAACGATTTCAATCGTAACAAATACGTCTCCTATCACGCACTTCTAGGGAAACCTGAAGCGGGAGGCCGAAGGCCCCTTCGAAAGCCGCCGGCAGGCAAAGCAGGCCAAGTCCCCCTGTCGAACGAGCCACCTTGTCCTGTTGCAGGCTATTATTGACATTAGAACGAAGGAGTTTGCCTTGGTTTGAGTTATGTGGGGTACTCAGAAGTAAAAAGCTTGGAGGGACTTCTGTTGATGCCGTTTCCATACCAGCGCTTGCAAATGATTAAAAATAAACCGGGATTGAAAGTGAGGAAGAGCTTCGAGAAATCTGTGTTTGGAACTTTATTATTTCTATAGATGTTGAAGTATTTCAATGCTTTGTAATTTATTTGTTTTTACTCCAGGTGTTCTTTGTTTACTAATGAATATTGTAAATAACGTTCACAGCAATGTGTGGTTGTTTATTCAGGTATCGAGTAGTTCCATAAACTGTATTTATTGTGCCTAGTTGCCAATGCATAGATTGTTTTGATACAGTACTGTTAAAAAGCATTGTTTTGTAATACTATTCTATTACTTAAAGATGTGAAGATTGCGTTTTAATATCAGTGCTAGATCAAACGCACAACTGTTAAGTTGCAGTATGTAGAATTGCCAATTGAGTTATTACTTCAATGCAACTCATTTTAATACTTATTGTGGGAAATTGGGTTTCAAACATTAACAATAAAACTACTTGTTCAAATTCTGTTTATTTATTGAACTGGAAAACAAAAGACTAGGCTTGGTTCAAAAGTGAATGTTCACAAAAAAAGAGAAAAAAAAACATTCTGAATAAGGTAGAAGCATCCAAGAACAAATCAGACAAAAGAAAATTGCGGAAAGCTAGCTCGATGTACCCGGCTCTGGGACGTCATCCAGCTTGCGCTTCTTCGATGCTGCATCTTCTATCCTCAGGTACCGCTGCAACTTGTCACTGTCCAACCCTGAAAGAGTAGTAGCCTTTAATTCAAGCCGGAGAAACATGTTTCATACCAATGTTAAGAGTTTTACTAACCATCGCTAGCAGTGAGCAGGTCCACCTCATTGCGCGGGCCTTCTTTGCCACAATAAACCAAACTAACTTCGACCCCGGCATCAATGGAAGAGTTCATTTCTGCAACTTCTTTCGCAGTCAAATTATTGTAGAGCATGGGCATGATCACATAGAACCTTCCATTGAATTCAGCTGTGAAATATGACGTGAGGTTCGTAGAGATTTCTCCCGACTTAAAGGTTTTTTTTTTTAAATGTTGTTTTTACAATTTTGAGTTCCATTTATTACGTTCATTCATTTATTTAAGTGATTCATCCATTGTATTTATCAAACAAACAAGCTGGCCTAGGGCTGTGCGGGTAACCGGTTATTGCATTCGGTTATTTTATTAACAGTAGCGTTCGGTTATCTTTTGGGGCACAACCAGTTAACCGGTTGACCGTAAGAAACCGAAGCGATGTCAATAACCGAACCGCCGTTCTAGGACAGACTTGGACGGATATTTAGTTTTGACGGTTTGATCGTGAGTGCACTCCGAACCTGCCTCACAGGCGAATATGCTGAATGGCTGAGGTTTCTAGGATCGAACAAGGACTTTGTGCCAAAGCCATCGTCGTAAGGCGTACACTGAGATATATAGTGATTTTCTTTTGGTTGTCTTTTCATTCCTTCTAGCTTGCGAAGGGAGCTTCGAAGGGAACAAGAACTTAGATTTTCCGGTTATTCGTAATGAAAATTTGAGAGGAAAAAAAAACGGTCCGGTTACTAAAAAATAACCGGTTATTGCAAAATAACCGGTTAATTTCCAAAAACCGGTTAACCGGACGAACTTTCGGTTATCCCTGTAACCGAAGGTTCGGTTATTTTATCAATAACCGCACAGCCCTAAGCTGGCCCGTCCCTTCCGTCAACCTCAGTGCCAGTTCCGCTGCGCTCCACCGCCACCTCGGTTCGACAGGGGGACTTGGCCAGCTTGGCCTGCCGGCGGCGTTTGCGGGGGCCTTCGGCCCCCGCCTCAAGTCTCCCTAGAGGTGCTTGATAGCAGATGTATTTGTTACGATTAAAATCGTTAACCTGCGCCCGTCCTTGTGCGCGCCGCGATATGGGAATGGTGCGCGCGCGGCGGCCAACCCTAACCTCAAAAAGCAAGAACAGACAAATTTTTGTGAATCAAATATGCGAAACAAATCGAAAATTGTTGCCACCGTACGTTATTCTACGTTAGGAAAGGAGTTTATCCTCCAAATTTTAAGTTTTTCTGTGAACGATAAGTCGGCGTACACACGACCGAACGAACGAACATCCGGCATAAGACTATAAGCCCGGCTCCTGCCGTTTCTAAAGAAACGTGTCGGGACGGGCTAAAAACATGACCTAGAACTGTCAGTAAGGGGGCACCTACACACACCTACACATCTTTTTAATATACTTATCTAGCATAATCCCTAATCCCAGCTCCTTAGACAGAGCAAAAATTATTACAGAGAAAATTAAGAGCCCATTCTTTTGTATTAATATTGTGGACAATACAATCTGCCAGCCAGCTCATGGTACTGAATCTGAGCTGCTGCTTAAGTGCACACACAATTTCCTCATACCATTGTAGGCTTAGTTGGAGCTGAGGATAGACATGCTGTGACTTTTGAATGAGTGTTCTGTACCTCCTCGAGATCAGGTATTGGCAGCGAGGGAGTAATGTGAAACCAATTTATTATGTTACAAAGAGCCTCCTTGGCCATAAGGGCGTTGGCTATGACGTTTTCGTATGTGTTGAACGCAAGGAGCGTTCGCTGGTCAGTCCTGCTCACTTAGTTCTTCATGGCCGTCCTTGGCAGGTGATTTTGCTTCTGACACACAAGATCGAATGTTTTTTTGTTTTTTTTTTTGTCGTGCTTGTCGTGCGCCAAGGTCTGCAGGGATCTGCGAAGAGTGCGGCTACTGGAGGGCACTTTAGCTTTATCGGCCGCCCACACCCTTGTAAATCTTCTGTGCGGGAGCATCGTTCAGGCCCACGAGGAACAGACCTGAATTGGGGCGTTTTATATTGCGCATTTTCTTGCGGAGATTGTAGAATTCCGTGAAGAGAAGCATAACATCCTTGTCTAGAACGACATCAAGAGCCCCCCGGGACTTGTTCTTGTGATTAAACACCTTTATTTTGTACATCCCAGGGTTCTTGGATATCATGGTAATCGCCCTGACTTCCGCCATGGTCATAGACAGCGGTACGCCGCCCCTCTCTGACTTCCTGACCACCGACACGGCAAGGTAGCGGACGACTGCATTGTAATCAGGTCGGCGTCGTACCGCTTTAGTCCCTTGACCCACTTCTCCGGCGTCTGGGTGAGCGTCTTGAGAGCTGCGATCTTCGACGCGATGTCCTCGCGGATGATTCCATTGGAGAAGTATGGCGCGAAGCTAGAAGACACACAACATTGAGGGTGGTTCAGCTAAGTGCGCACAGCCGAGAACGGTGAATAGGGGGTACCTAGAGGATCATTTTGATATGAGACACTTAGGGTCGGAAACGCCCCCTAAGGGCGCTACGGCCCTTCAACGTTTGACACTTTAGCGCCTGATGGGTAGGCAACCCTTCCGGAGCAATGCTGGCCTGGCAGGCGGCTGAAGGAGCTGGCGGCCGGCTCGAGCGCTGCAAGTCGGTAGAGAAGTCGGCAGTACGGAGGGGCTAAGAGGAGAATCAGACAAAACAAATAAGACCTTGTAGTAAATTTTAATTCAATCTGTGTTAGAGTTAATTTGAAGAACTAACTTCAGTCTTAACTTTAGAAAGAACTAAAGAAAATAAAGAAGAAAACAACCATAGCAGGTCAAAAATCTGAAATCGAAAATAAAATAAGCACATGAGATCACATTTAAAGAAAAAAAACAGACATGGCAGCGGACAGTTTTCTTTTTTCATCGGCGTCATCGTCAAACAGACTGAAGCACAATAACATAGGCGACAAGTACCACAAATGGTTCGCAAACTTTTCCAGGGCTGCTTGCCAATGAGAACCCAAGTCTTTGATCTTGTACAGCAGCTGCAAAAAAAGCAGGTCATTCCGCGGTGCCTGTCTAGAAAGGGGTGCTTTGAACCACGCCCGAGCGTATGCTCGGCAAATTAAGACACCAAGTTGGAAGAGATTTGCGTCTTCCTGCGCCGAGAGTTGCCGCCCTAACACCGAAGTCTTCATTGAATAGGTAGCCGGCATTATCCAACCCGTCTTGCGAGTGCGCCGGGCGTATCGAATGAATACTCTGTCGCTCCTCGTGCCGCAGAACGCAGAGCTCTGCCAATAGGTTATTCCGAAGTAGAGCGTGACCGGAAACGAGAAGACAACAATCACAAAAGCGGATACGAAAGTCTACGGTATGAAAAGTTACGCAGCACGTGCCGCGCCGTCAGCCACGAGCTGACTCAAAAATTTGAAGGCTTTTCTCTCGCTGATACGTCACGACCATTTGATAGGACGCGACATATCGTCAGCGTAACTGCGTGCATCCTTGACTTAGATCGAAGTGATTTTGCGTCGGAGAACTCAACGAAGTTCTTCGGTGCCAATGGAATTTCCTCCAGTTTCCTTGAAAAAGACCCGGCTCTGTGGTGGTCTGCGTGGTGCGTAACTTTTCATACCGTAGGCTTCCGTATCCGCTTTTGTGATTCTTGTCGTCTTCTCGTATTCATTCAAGCTCTACTCCGGAATACCCTATTCTCGGTGGTTACCTCGTGGTTGTTGCACCTACAAATTAAGGGAAGGCGTAAATGTGTCATCTCTACGTATTTATTGAAGGGTATAAATTATCAGATTGTTTTACTCTCAGTTGATTTCCCACGAACATCAAAATCTCATAGCAGTCAGGAATGAACATGAGTTTCCGATTGGACGCTGCCGTGCGGTATACCTCTTCGTTAAACGTAGAATAATAAAAGGAAGTGCGCGTAAGTTAACCGTTCAATTCCTTCTCCCGCATTATACTTACTCTTGTCAATTCCATCCCAATCCTCACGAAGTTCCGTGAAAAGTGGCGAAGGTCTTTTGATTCTCCAAGGAGATTTGTGGAGGCTGCTGCGAGGACCAACTTAAATTCGTGATGGCGACAGGCTATTGCCAGCAACTCTTTACCAAGCTTTTTCTGCAGAGGAGTAAAACACCCTTTGATGTGCCCTGTGTTGCTCATAGTGGTGTCAAACACACCGCCAACCATTCTATCCGCGGCGTTCCAGTCGACCACTAGCTTATGAGTTTCATCGGCCTCAGCACGTCCTGTGCCACCATCAAGCCGAGGCACACCTAGGAGCTGGTCTACACCATCACAACGAAGAACACCCGGTAACCGATTGTACTTTTTTTCCCCGAACCACCTGCAAGGAATTGCGAAAATAATCATACCAATTTCTTTTCCAAAAGTGAAAAGCACTGCAATGCCACGTTCAATATGATACGAATACCTACCCGTGCCTTCTTCAATCAATTTCCCATCCCAATGCACCAGAAAGGGCCCCGGGTGCTCTGCCACAGTTTACTCAATTCTGGCCACAACTTCCTGTCTATAGGTGCGGCGATTGAAGGCAACCGCTGGCATGGAACAGGCTATTTTAACATTTTCAGTATCGTCTAAGCCCAGTTTAGATGCAGCTGCGTTTAATGTGGCTTGAGCAACTCTCTTAACGATGTGCGCAGACATTCTGTCACTGGTCTGTGCCCGGTCAAATGCTGCTGTCAATCGGCAGTAAGTACTTTAATTGTTTTCCTGCCTTTCCTTCCCTTAGCTTCCTCTGGTAGGTATTCTATGCAATGACACAAAATCCAGAGAGATATTAAGAAAACGTCTATGAAATACTCTACAGACTTCGCTGTGTTTTGCACGAACCTAGATCATTTGTTGCAGTCCCCAACGTCGTTGACACCTTCCTCGCGGTGTGCAGCCTTAGTGAAGAGTTTCTTCGTCTCATCCGACCGTCGTTTCACGACAGCACGCCCCTGAAGCCTCTTCAGTTTTTTTTTGTTTGTTTTCTCACCCATATCTGGTCTTCCCGGGCCATGTAAACTTTCTTGTCTTCCTTTATGGACCGATAGACTTCGGCGTCTTCAGGGAGGACGGACTTTTCCGCGTTCAAAACGCCTATGTCGAAAAGCCTGCCCAGCGTCACAATTAACCTTTCTCTTCGTTCACTTGTTGGCCTGTGACGCACAATTTGCTTACAGAATGTTCCAGACACAACTGCGTAACATACGTGAGAAGTAAATTCGATTGCACTACAGGCGTTATTCGTCCCTATGTTATGACTAATTTACGCGTAGAATGTAAGAAAGAAAAGGTAATCGATTGCGCTGGCGTGGCAGGACGAGAGGAACCTAACATCCTCTCTGGGATCTACAGAGAGACAATCAGAGATCCGGGTATCCCCAGTAGTCGTGCCTTAGATCCATCCCAACCAGTGACCCCAAGACTGCTCTACATAACCCTTGCCAGTGAAGCTTGAGTCTCGTGACGTCGCCATGGGAAGGAACATGGTATGCTGCCAATATGAGACAATAACTGAAACTGTCGCACCTCGACGGGACAAAACGGAGGGAATTTGCAGTTACGCGTTTGGTCTACGTGATTTCCGAACTCCCCCGGAAATTCAAATCAAAATATGTATCAAATCTTACTTCAGTGCGTCCCAAGAGGAAAGTAAACAAGGATAATGGAGATTGAAGTAGAAATATCATGGATTCACAAAATTTACAATATATAGAAATATTTATTATATATACAATCATTTACAATGTATGTTACAATGCAGATAACAAAACAAGAGGATATATATCATTAGGGGGTCATTAGGTATATGCTATCAACCAGAAAACTATCAGAGCAAGTTTCATTTTCTTTCCAAAGAAGAAAAAAGAAGATACAAGATGAACTTTGAAATATACGGTATAAATACTTATGTCTGAACAATTTAGATCCAATCATATATATCATATTTAACAATATAAATCCTCTTATTTTTACAAAGACAAAAAGAACAAAAAACATGTCAGTTCAAAGGAACCAGGGATAAAATAAAGAAAAATTTACTTGGCTGCTGGGCCTGCAACAGAAAGGTTTCAAATTGGTACATCTGAGTACTACTATTTTCTTCAACACTCTAGTTTGAAAACACTTACCATCTTGATCTTGAAAATGCTGTTTGATCCTGGACCACAGTACATCTTTTGTCCCTCTCATCGCCATCTTCTTGTATGCAACATTTTAGGGGAAACAAGGTTCAGACTGAAGTAGAAACAAAACGTAATAGCTCTTACTTTGTGAGACATGATGATACTTCTGAACATGGGATCTTCAATGTTGACAGCATATATATATATATATATATATATATATATATATATATATATATATAAAAATGTGATGAGTCATGGTTGAGCTTGGTAGAATACAGAGGAATCATTGGCCAGCCACTGATTGGCGGGCGCCCAGGGCCGCCATCTTGCTCTTCATGGTGCGCCGCTGATCGTAATTACCACTTTGCTGGCGCATAGAGTGCGTCATGGCCAAGGCCAGTTCGGCCCGCTCTCGCTCCGTGCCAATGGAGCGGACCTGTGTGCAGGCCATAAATAGTTTTACTTAAACATTGGTTTCAGGAAGGCACAACAGGAGGCACAGCAGTTGATGCCTCATCTCCTTGGTCTTCTGAGATGTCAACAAGGAAGGAAAAAATCGAGAAAGCTTTAATGCTCTTTCATTTAAATTGTCATGGAACTATAAATAACTATAGGTTAGGGGTAAAGTATCTCTAACAAAGATAGAATCAAAGGACAGTACCCGAATATTCTTGTTTCGCGATAATGTTTGAATTTGGAAGTTGAATTGATTTACATCTGGAATGAACTGAAGTTTTTCCGGGTTAACAACGGGTAATAATTTACAGCAAAGAACTAGTAAACCTTGCCTAACAAGGTACCTCACTAGCGACACGTTAACTTTCCATAGGTCTTTTAGATTGTGATGGTTCAAAATATCATTAGTTCTACTGAACAAGGTAGGCGTACGCCAGACCGCGTCGGGGCCTAAGAGGTTTCGCTCACCGCGAACCACTCTTCCGCCTGGCGTACACCTACCTTGGCCTGCCGGCGGCTGTCACCGGGTGAGTGGACCCTGCGGGGCTAATCAGTCTGTACGGCGCCCTGCCGGTCTTCGGGCGCGGGGTTCGCTGCGCTTCCAACCTAACCGCTGGACGTACCTACTCCCACCGTATTTGGGGATTCTCTGCCGCATTTAATTGTGCTCAAATCTAACCTTACCTACCCTACTCTAACCCAATCTAGACTAACCTAGTCATTGAAGACTTCTCTTCACCATTCAATGCTACTTTAACCTAACCTACCCGAGCCTAACCAGTTTGCGTCCAAGGAAGCCTTGCTGTGACCACTGGCACCTGCAGCAGCACCTATGGGGTCTTCTTCGGCATTGTAATTGATGTCTTAAGTATATGTTTAGCGGGGTCGGTTCCCATCGTAAGGTTTAAATTACACTGGGCGTCAAAATTAGCGTCCCACTTGTGGTCAGCGCTACCATTTCTAAGTTTTTCAAGCTAGAACCTTGAAATTTGGTACAGACCTGCCCCCAACATTGGTCTCGAGCCTTCCGAAGCGTTACGTTCATGGGCCATCCCCTCCGGCTCCAGCCACCCCTTAAGTGTGGCAAGGTCGAAAAACGCCGTGAAGGAGATCATTAAAACCCGTTTGTAGGGCGAAAATTGGGAAAATTACAGTCAGTGTGGCATTATGGGTGCCTAAAACTGTCAAATCTCGCATTTCAACCCCTTCCGACCATCCCCTAATTTTGGAGGGGTGAGGGGTAGTTTTGAGTTAATGGTGGAACAGTTCCGAAATTGACCCGCAGCGGTAGCGATGGACTCTGGGGTTCCGATAATGAACGCCGCGACTCAGATCAACTCCTTAAAAGTCCCAAAAATCCGAAAAAACTGAATAATTTGACACTTTCTAACGATATCTTCGTGCCGTTGTGTGGTTTCTCCTGATAGGGGTAGGAAGGCGCGGAAGCCGATTTTGGAACCGTCAAAACAGCAGGTCCCTCAAAACAGCAGGTTGGTAGGGCACCAAAACAGCAGGTCCCTCAACAAAACAGCAGGTCAGTAGGCAAGGTTGGCTGAAGCTCGACTAGGTTAGGTTAGGCTGGGTTAGGTTAGGCTAGGGATGGAAAGCCGACGGAAAAAGTCGACTTTCGACTTTTCGATCAACTTTTTGTTTTCGATTTCAACTAATCGATTAGTCGACACGTAAAGTCGATTTCAGTCGACTTTTCGACTTTTTCGTAGATTTTCTTTAAAAAACGGCATACGCATTCCCACAGGAGAAAAAAGTCAATTAGTCAATGTTGAAAGTCGATTTTGCTGTGAAATTCATAGCAAAAAAAAAAAGTTTGCTGAGCTCTAGGCGATTCAATTTGACAAAAAATACAAATTAGTTGTTTGTGTATAACAACACATTATATATTTGTAGTTTCAATTCACATAAATAAAAATAGATTCAATTAAAAATACATTTGGCTGCATAGTTCTTTGCTTGAGAACAAGAATGGAGACTTAGATTATTGAAAATGGCACAAAAGACTGAAAACCACTTAGACAAAAGTAATAAGTTAGTTATAAATTGTCAGGTACGGGGTCCTACAGAAAAAAGATAACTAAATGAAATGACATTCCAGTCTTGAACAAATACCTCAAAAATATTTTAAATTATATGAAAAAACAGGTAACTTTCACGTCTTGAACCACATGGCTTCAGGAACACTACGCAAGAAAACTAACATGTCCAGATTTTTTCCGGAGAGGCGGTTGCGAATCTGTGTCGCAATCAGGCCCGCATGAGAAAACAGCCTCTCCGAAGGCACAGAAGTCGCCATCACGGTAAGATGCCGCATGGCCACCTTGTAGACGTGGGGGTATTCAGTCTTCATGGCCTGCCAGGCAACCAGTGGGTTGGGATTGTCTTTGCGGCTTATTGGGCTGCTATTGAGATATTGCCGGAATTCAATGGGCAGCCCACCAGCCACATCTTGACCGGCCTGTGGTGCCCGGCTCCGGACTGTCATGTCGAAATCCGACCACAAGCCGTCCTCGTCCGCTGGTGGGGCTTCCCTTGCCCGTGCCTGCTCCTCCTCGGTTAGGATGTTCTGGAGTGCCACTGAACTCTTGTTACTTTCAGAAGCTAGAAGTTGACCTGCAAGCCGAAATATATTTTACTACCCTTGTGTGACAGACGGCGTGCTTTGCATTCGTCCGGACGGAACGTAGCTACAATCGATTACTCTAAAACGGCCGACTTCCGCGCACATCATCGCTGCGCATGCTGGCACTTAATTAGGACTACAAAAAGACTACATTACATATGTGACTAATAGGAAGCTTAACTTACCAACGTGGCTGACGGCATTAGCTGTGGCAGCAACTGCGTTTCTGGAAGAGGGAGGAAGCCCTCTCTCTTGAACCTCGGGTCCAGAATTGTAGCAGCGGCGTAGGGCTTTAGAAGTTCGATCCCCGAGAACTTGGTTGTAATCTCCGACAGCAAGGTTTCCTTGAGATTGAAGCCAACAGGAGTAATAGGGGAAATACCGTCCACATTCTGAAACAGCAAAAATATAATTTATTTGATTAAATTCGTATGGTAATCGTCACACCGATTCCCATACCGTTACTACCAAGTACTTACCCGTTTTACGGCGGCCACTAAGGGAATGATCTTGCTGAGAGTGACTGACTTTTCCTTAGAAACTTCTACAGTCATTCGGAAAAGTGGTTTCAGAAGGTCCCTCGCCTCGGAGAGCGCCTCCAGTTCATCCCCTAAGGGGAAGTTTGGCGGCTTCGCCCTGCTGGACTTGTCCCTCTGGATCTTCAGGAGGACTCGACTCACAAAGTCAGGAAG
This sequence comes from Odontothrips loti, assembly GCA_038380765.1. Taxonomy (NCBI): domain Eukaryota; kingdom Metazoa; phylum Arthropoda; class Insecta; order Thysanoptera; family Thripidae; genus Odontothrips; species Odontothrips loti. Next base: position 2,523,192 of record CM076249.1, on the reverse strand, counting down.
TAAGAGGAATCTTTCAAGCATCTCATAACAAGAATTCCATCTTGTTCGGACTTCTTGGATTAATCTCAAACACAGATGCTCTGGCTTATTGTCAACTTCTGCCTGGAGCTTCAGAAGTTCGGAGTTAGCTATTTCACTTTGCCTGAAAAATCGGACGATTCTGTTCACTTTCTTGATTAGTCCCTTTAAGCAGAAGCCGTTGTCAGCGGTGCCCCCAGCGGCAGCAGGCTCAGGCTCCTCATCGGGGTCTTCGATGTCCTCCTCGTTTTCCGGGACGTCATCCACAACATCAGCCATAGAAGGCACTTCGTACTTGTGAAGTCCTATTACGACTTGACCAATGCCGTTAATCAAGTGTGCAACGCAGTTGATGTGCTTCAGCACGCCGAACTCATCCCGAACGGCACCTTTAATGTTGGCCCCGCCATCCGTGATGACGGCAGAAACTTTGGCATAATCAATACCCCACTCGGCACAAACTTCCCTGAAGGCAGCCCTTAGATTAGGAATGTTTTTCCGGTCGATGAGTGGTTTGCAGCACAGCTCAATACCAACCAGATCATTGCCTATAAAGCCAAGAAATCAGTTTGCGTTAGTCCGGAAAAATAGGCGGAACGCGCGGCGTGACGATACCCCGTGCCCATGCAAGAAACCGCTGGCAGCGTGGGGTATCGCCATGCCACGATAAACGGGCGAGCGTGACTGCCAGAATTCTTACCCTCTTGGAAATGAACAGTTACACCCAAGTAACTCTTCATAGTGCTCTTGTGGGTCCATATATCCGCAGTCAAGCACACGGACTCAACCGTCTCCATCTTTTCCCGAATAAACACCTGCATTTCGTCATACTTGGAGCTTGAGACGCTTAGTGAAAGTAGGCTCAGACGGTACGTAGTACAACGGCTGGAGAGTCTTGCAGAAGTGCCGGAAGCCTTTCCTTTCTGTGACGCTAAGCGGCATGTTGTCTACAGAAATCATGTACAGCAGGGCGTTAGTGCAAGCAACATCCCTGTGGCCTCCACCTAAAATACAGAACATCAACAAATCATGTAACGCAGTGCGAATTAAGTTACTACACTTGACGGCCGGTCAACGAATTTAACGCAGATTTCATGAAACATTAACAATGACTTACCCGAGAATGATGACACGGTGTTCAAGCACCTATCCATAGGCCCACCACCCCCCGCCGGCCCCGCCGCCGGGCGAAGCATTGGTCGGAGGTGCTGCTGGGCGAGCTTGAGTGACAGCGCCATTATTTCTAGCAGTGCCCTACGAATAAATTTCGGAATTTAGAAAAACGAAACAAAACCACCGCGTAAATTTGCCTGGCAGCGGCCGCATATTACCTGAGTATTTGCAGTATTTGGGGCTGCAGGGTCGTCTGCATCCTCAATGTCGTCCCCTTCAGTTCCAGTTTTCTTCGCCTTTGCGCCGGTGCTGGGTTGAAGCTGGACTGATATGTTGTGTGCAGACTTCAAGTGTGTTGCCAGCGATGACGTGCTTTTATTGTACTTGAGCTCCCTGCCACACTTGTTGCACTTGACCATCGTTCCATTTTTTATTTTTTCAAAGTAATGCCATACGACACTAGGAGCCATGACCACGCAAAATCAAACCGGCACTCGCGACTATGCGAATAATTCGAATGACAATAAAAACGACGTGAACCTCCTTGTTTACGTCTTCCCCACAACACAAGTCCGCACCTTGCGCAGCGATGTGATAGTCGGACGTGTTTGGCGCTCAAACTCAACAATGCGGCCAGTCTGACCACCTAACATTATAAAACTTTACGGTCACGCAAATTTCAAAGCAAGGAGGACTTCGCTGAGAGAACTCCTTTAAAGAATTGAGGTAATTCATTTATCCGCTGTGGGTTAGGGTTGTTATTTCCACATCATGTTAAACCCATTGGCGAGTTTCAACGCTTTGCAGTGTTGGCACTGCCGGCGTTCGAGTTCTCGCCGCGAGCGAGGCGGCTCGGCAGCTCGGCAGAGGGCGAGGGACGAGTGTGAGGGGAGGGGGAGAGTGGTGTGCAGGCCGGCCGCCGCGCCGCCGCCACCGCCACCAGGGGCCGCCACCAGAGTCGCTCTCGCCATCGCCAGTAAGGCTGTGGCCGTCCGTCCGAGCGCGGCGAGAAGAAATCATCGGGAGCAAAATCAGTTTTGGGCGTATATGTAAACGTTTATCTACTTCTATAAAGTTCGCGCGGAAAGAGTCGAAAGTCGACAACTCAAAGTCGATTCGGACTCGACTTTGAAAATCAGGAATCGACTTACAAAAATCGACTTTCTGGAGCGAAAAGTCGACTTTCGACCGAAATCGAAGTCGACTTTTCCATCCCTACGTGGGATAAGTAGCGTTGCCACCAGTCGGTATGAAAGTCCGTTAGACGAAGACACGCTCTCGCACAACAACTCTAACGGAACCAAACGAGGTTTGGGGATCCCCTCCCCTCAACACACCGGATCACACTCTCACACAGGTCCCCTACTACCGAACGTTTTACCACGGTCGAATTAAAGCTGTCGCAATGAAAATGGGAACTGAGTTGGCTAGGCGCAGAACTGACATCAACTTCGGAACAGAAGGGAAATTTTGACAGCACTAGCTACAAGCGAGCAAAGTTAGGTAAGCTCTGCGCCTTCCTTATGAGCGTATGCCATGAAACAATTTGGACCTTGCAATTCATTAAGGCCGCTGTGCACTGTGCACAGCCTCAACCACCGGACTAGCCAGCCCACCGTGGCTACTAAAAGTTCGCCCATGCCGCTAGACGGCAGCCCCACTCCAAACAAGTGACGCAGGTATCACCAACGAGTCTCATGCTACGAAGCGTGTACTGGTGACCGTCAGGAGTTAGGGACGGCAGAGGCCGCCCGTGAACTTTGCGACGCTCTGGCCATTACCTCGGTAAAAAAGACGCGACACTAACTCATTGCAAAAGGATCTGAACCGAAATTATTGAAATTTTGGACCCTGCCACCCAGCTGCAAACACCGGGTGGATTCCGCATGGAAAATTTCCCATGTTGACCAAACCCACGTGTGTTTTGGTTAAAATTCCCATATGGGTCACAATGGTAATTTTTCCAAGTGGGTATGACTCCAATGTGGGTTTTGAAATCCAGGTGGTTCTTATGTCCGTATGGGTTTTATGCGGTCCAGGTGGAACCCACTCCATACGGGTTACGAAAAGTACCGTGTGAATGCCACCTCCGTGTGGGAGTAGTACTCCATACCGGTTACGAAAAGTACCGTGTCGATGCCGCCTCCGTGTGGGAGTAGTATCGAAAAGTACCGTGTGGATATGCCGCCTGCGTGTGGGAATAGTACTCCATACCGGTTACGAAAAGTACCGTGTCGATGCCGCCTTCGTGTGGGAGCAGTACTCCACATCGGGTTCAAAATTCCACCAGGATATACTGGGTGGACTTTTGAGTCCATGTAGAATCGATACAGAATGAAATCTACAGGCAGGCAACCTTCAATCGAACAACAGGAGACAAAAAGATACACAAATCACAAGCTTATATTAATTTGACTTTAATAATTCTAAATTGTTCAAAAGTAAACAAACATGTATAATTCAGTATTTGTTTCTATTTGAAGGAAAACATTCAAATGATGTGTTGAATCTATACTGAATTAAAACAAAAATTTACCCTCACATGCGATAAAATTTAACAATGTAAGGAGGAAACCAAATAAGTCCGAGTGACCTAATCAATGATGTAAATGAGAAAACTTTACTGGCTGTCCATACTGATATGACAGCCACAACTAAATAGACATTTTTTAACACAAAAATGAGTGTAAAACAAAAATTTACCCTCACATGCTTCAGCAAACCAAAAAACACTACTGAACAACAGTTAAATACAGATCACAATTCTTTGTATTACTGTACGATCTTGAAACACAAAATAAGTTCAGTCCTTGGTTCCAGCTGCATTTGTCTTATCATTATTCCCCTTCTTGTCCGGTTTGCTTGTCACTATCCGTGGCTGAAAAGAATACAGACATTTTTAAGCACAGCAAAAATCTGACTCATGATTAACATCATTTAGATACATTTTCAGGCTTCTTCGAGGAACATTCTAGAAGAAGAAATTAGTTCGTTTCCTTCGAACTCTGATCATGATCAAGAATCATTGTGTGGGGATGAGCACGATACATCAGATGACATGCACGAGGTATGTTAACAATTATTAAAACGTTTCTCTTTCTTTCACACCTGGAAAAATTAGTTTTGAAGTGTTTGCTAAATTTAAATTGTGAGGGGGACTTATAAACAAACCATCACTGTAGAATATTCATAGACTGTCCCTAGCTGTAAGTGATGACTTTATAAGATACCAGTGGATACCTTATTAAATGTAGAAAATTTTAGGGACTAAACAGTATTGTTTATTTAAGTAGGGTACTTTCTTTAATTTTTGAACCAAAACATTCACATGTCTTTCTTTTCTTTTCAGAGTTATGGCAGTGGAGGAACCTCCCCTACTCCCATGGATGTTATGAATGAAGCCTTACTGGATGAATTTATCACACTGGCTCCACCTCCACAAATTGAGGAGCAACAGCCTTTAAAACCAGCGCAAAACTTCAAGAGACTGACAGAAGGCACAGCAGGGAAACTTGGTCTTGTATCGGATGAGAGAATGGTTGCCCCTCCAGCAGAAATATTACTTAATTTTCTGGAAGTTTCACATCTTCACAAAGTCAGTCACTCATTACATGCGCATATGCTTCAGGCTTTTAATGCATCTTTTGTGAAAAAAATTGTTCCTGATACAAGGTATTTGTTAGACCAATATTATACCAGTTCTTCTGGTATGCAATATTATGCTTATTGCAAGAAGTGCTTTGAAATATTATCTAATGTGACATCGGATGACAAATCGGTAACTTGCAAGAGTTGTAATGAAGTGAGTGTTGTCAACTGTCTTAATGCTAAATACTTCTTAATGCTTGATGTGTCGTATCAATTGGAACTTCTCCTTGGTAACAATGGCATGTATTGTAAATTAAGAGATCCTAAAACCAGGAATTTTTCGAATGTCATAAGTGATGTGTATGATGGTCAGGTGTATAAAAGTTACTGTGACTCTCTTGCTTTTTCTGAAAATGTCAATCACTTATCTTTCACAATGTGTGTTGATGCTAGTCCTCTGTATAAATCCTCCGATACTGAAGTTAATCCATTATTTGTTATGATTAATGAACTACCACCATTTGAAAGGATGAAAAACCTCATACTGGTTGGACTGTGGTTTGGCAGGGAAAAGCCTATGTATGATGTATTTCTCCAGCCTTTTGTGGATCATATGAACGTTCTGTCTACTAATGGGTGTTTGATTCAGATTAATGAAGAGGAAATTCTTTTCAAGTGTCATTTGCTTGGTGTGTGTGTGGACTCTGCAGCAAGGGGGCCCATACAGGGCATTCATTTGCATAATGGTGAGTGTCCTTGTTCGTGGTGTCTAATAGCTGGTGTAGTAGAAGGTGGTAAGAGCTCTGCTCGCAAATTTTTGTACCAACAACCGGAGGCTGGAAAGAGGACTCACCGTGGGGTTGTCAGCAATTGTTTGAAAGTGCTGGAGCTAAAAAGGGAAGCTAAAAGCATTTCTGCATTTGAGAGAATTCATGTAAATGGAGTAGTGAAGGCCAGCCCATTGCTGAATGCCCCTAAGTTTGATATTGTCACTGGCATGATCCTAGACTACATGCACAATTGTTGTCTTGGTGTTACCAAACAGATGTTAAGGTTGTGGCTGGGTTTAGATGGAGTGGACAGGTGCCCTGCTGACACACTTCCTGAATATTATATTGGGTCCCCTACTGATATTGGGTCCCCTACTGATATACTCTTAATGAATGAAAAGATAAAAAAAATACATCCTCCCATTGAAGTGCGAAGGATGTTAAGAGATTTACACTCTATTGCATTCTGGAAGGCTAGGGAGTACGAAAACTGGATGTTACATTATTCGATTGCAGTATTGAAAGATGTGCTCCCTGACAGGTATCTGAAGCATTGGATATTATTTGTTCATTCTATGCATCTGCTTCTGTCTCTGGAAATTAGTGAAGAGGATTTAGTGACAGCTGAGGACAACTTGAAAAAATTTGTGATGAGAATGGAAGTCTTGTACGAGAATCGTGGGGATGATTTGCCGTGTAGACAAATGACATACAATGTCCATTTGCTGCTTCACTTAGCTGACCATTGCCGGAACTGGGGACCACTTATGTGCATTTGCAGTTATGCTTTCGAAGCAGGAAATGGCGAGATTAAGAACATAGTCCATGCAAACAGGGGTATTGCAAATCAAGTCATAAGAAGCTTTGGACAGAAGTGTGCATATCAACTTCTCAAGAAGCAATGTTCATCTGCCAGAACTGAGAGTTTTCGTGCCAGACTTTACCCGAAATTGAATCCTAGCAGGTCTTTGTTTGTGGACAAAGACACTGAATTGTGTGGAAATTTAGGGTCTTTTGTGGGCACTGCAGAAGAAGTTTTTCTGTTGCAAGAAAATGGTGTAACAAGTGACTTTCAGTCATTTAAGAAGTTAGTGTGGCGCCATTGCTGCTACACTGTCGAGTACAGGGAAGGCCAAAGAGATAATTCTTGGGTAATGTTAAAAAATAAAGAATTTATGCTCATTAGACGCATCATAGCAGACTCCGTTTCTTGTGAATTATATCTGTTTGTATCAAATGTACATGTTAAGTCTTCTCTTCAACTTCCGAAAACAGTTTTATGTGAAATTGACATTATTGAGGAGGGTGTTCAGCTGATTAAAGTAGCTGACATGTGGAAAATCTGTGTAAGCTTAAACCTTGGAACTGATGGACACTTTTTGTCTGTGATGCCCAACATTCTTAATGTATTTTGATGATGGTATCTTTGCAAAGTGTTAATTGCTATTAAAATCGACAAATGAACTACAGAACTTATTGTGAAATGAATAAAGCGTGCTTGAAACTACTTGTGCTTTATTTAATTTTTTCCTTTGTTTGAACAAGATAAATTTTACAGAAACATACTGAAATTACATGTATTACGAAAAGGGTCAGTAAGACATTTTTACTGGAAACTAATTGTATATTTGATTTTTCATTGGTTTGAGAGACTCGCTTTCTGGGTGAAACGAGATTTTTCTATGATTTATTCCATTGGAAAAGAGATGTCCAGGTAGCCTGTATGTGATTTTAGATTTCACATGCGTAACCATGTGGGAAGTCAAGTCACATCCGTATGGGAATTTTTGATTCCCCAGGTACGCCGTATGGATATTTTTGATTTCCCATGTAGCCAGCATGGTAATTTTTGATTTCCCATGTAGCTCGCCTGGGAATTTTTGATTCCCCAGGTACCCCGTATGGATATTTTTGATTTCCCATGTAACCCATGTGGGAAGTCGAGAATTTCCCACGCACACCCGTATGGGAATTTTTGATTCCCCAGGTACGCCGTATGGATATTTTTGATTTCCCATGTAGCCCGCATGGTAATTTTTGATTTCCCATGTCACCCGCATGGAAAACGGCAAATTTCCCATGCCACCGCATGGGAAACAAGCTGTTTTCCATGTGGTTTTCCAAAAACCCACATGGAAGTCCACCCGGTATTTGCAGCTGGGACCTCCACCAAGTCGGTATGCAAGGGGTGCGTTAGGGAACGAGTGTGAGAAATGAGAACACAGCGGTTAAGGTTCACCCGTCACTCACCAAACTAGGGCCGAAAGATGCTGCCGCGTCGGGGGCCTGCCTACGGCGGACGACTCGCGTCCGAGCCGAACGGCGCGAGCGTTTTGCACCAGCATCAGCATTTCCTCTTTTTCTATGCATGCGGGCTGCGGCCCTGACACCACCCTTAATGTCAGCTACTTTTGGTCGCGGCTTGACCAGGGAAATTGGTCCCTTAATGACACAGTGTGTTTGTGTGCATTTGTGTGTCACCGACAATGTCACACTCGTCGCTCACAACGGGACGAGCTTTGACCAGCGGTGACATTTGTGCCATTCGAAAGGGCATCAACAACATGACATCAAACTTTTGGACCTGTGGACTTTCACTGCGGGGGTCCTAAAGCCAAATTCACCGGGACCCAAGCGGGAATCGAACCAAGGAACTCGGCCCCCACAAGCTGTCACTTGACCAAGTACTCCCTGGACAGCTGCCCGAGAAACAAGGCGTCATCCAGCCTAAAGAAGGACGTCAGAACGTCGACGCAGGGCAATGGACACCCAGCGCAGCAGATGACAAGCAGTCAACTCTTAAAGGATGCAGTTCTTTTCAATTTGGAGGAGAGGATAGAGATAAAAGTTTAGTAACGTCGATGATAGAAAAACAAAGGTGCCTTAGAATAGTATTAGTGTGCAAGTTAGTTTGTAAGTAAATAGGTCAGGTGATAGGTCAGCATGGCACCAAGGCCTAGGCACCATATCCTGGAAAACCCGTCCCCCGGGTTGAAATTTTCGTCGCCCTCGCCGTCCGTTCGCCGCCAACACTTCCGGAGGTTTGTTGCGGTGAGAAGACGGTGAGAGCGTTGAGCCCCTATGCAGCCTATGCAAGGAACTCACCGCACTCGCCGCCAGCTCGTCGCCAAAAACGTGCAGAACAGGAAAAATCGGCGAGATGCGGCGAGATGTCGGCGAGCGCGGTGGGTCCGAAGACGCACTCACCGCTGCCTCGCCGCTCTCCCACCGTACTTCAACGCTCTCACTGGCGCCTCACCGCCGTGGCCTACCGCCCTCAACGCGTACTCGCCGCCTAAGCTCTGTGCATACGCAACGAAACCCACGCAACTCTATAGGCTAGCTCAGGGAGTTACATCCCTCTGGTATTTCACTAACCGCTCTGAACGTCATTTCGATGCAATAGGCCGGTGTACACAGGAAAATGAAATTTTTAGATTTGGTTTATTATTATTTATTTCTATATGCCAATGTAAAATTTTATCTGAATTACAAACAACATTACTGCGATTTGCCAAGGCAATATATGTCCAGAATTTACATATATCCTTTAATGATCGTAGGAGTCAATAATCAGAATAATATATAGTAACACTCACAATTACAAAAAGAACCAAGTGACTGACATTCCCATTCTGTATAAAATTCACATTTGAAAATAAATAGCTGCGATGACTAGCAAGAGTAATACTGAATGGCATAATAACTAGTTAAATTGGAATACAAAAATTATTGCCAATGTCAATGGGAGGTAAATACAATTGAAGACAACATAATAATAATAAATGGCAAAACTAGTTAAACCAATAACAATACAAATAAAATAGCCAATGTTAATGAGAAAGTAAAAGAACACAGATAGACAGGAAGATAAATTATACAATGGAAGAATGTAACTAACAAACATTGGAGCAGAATCGAGAAGTTGGAGAGAAAAGCCCAGCAGCCGAAGCAGAAGGAGATGGAGACTGAAGAAGGGAATAGATCCTGAAGCTATCATTCTCTACCGGTTTAGGCGAAATCAGAGGAAGACTGTTGCCAGGAAAGGGATGCAAGGAGTCAGTTTGTCTCGATGACAGAGCTGAACTGATCCTGGATGTTGTGGAAATTATGTCACCATCACAAGGGTAGCCATGAGGAGGAGACATAAATAGTTGAGGTGACAGAGGAGGATGCTGTGGAGAAGAAAAATTCAAAGAATGGTGCAGAGAAGATAAATTAGAAGAAGAGAAATTAGGAGATGTAACAGAAGACAGATTAGAAGTGACAGCAGGAGTATTGGTTGACGGAACAGCTGGACGTTTGAACAGATGATCTGACTTTTCTGTCTTCTTGCGTTTGGAAGGTGGAGCACCACCACGGGGTTCAGCAGGTCTCTTCCTGAATCTTGTGACATCATTGACATGCTTAGAGAATTCTGCATCGTCAAAAGACTTGCCATCATTCTTGGCAAAGTTGCATGCCCAATCTGTAAGAACGGCAAATAAATTATTGATGAGATAGGAAGGAACAAAATATATGACTCAGGAGAGGCAAAATGAAAACAAATTAACTTACTGAAAAGTCCAACATACAAATGGGAGTCAATGCCAGGGCTCCCCTAGATCCTTTGGCACAATACTTTTGAAGGTCCTCCCCATAAACTTCAACAAGAGCCATGCGTGTGAGGCACTTCCAGTCATGTGTCACTTGCAATGTTTCACGATCGACTTTCTTTGCGTTCTTCTCTATGAATACTTTCATAGATACAGGAAAATAAATGCCACAACCAGGATCGATTTCTTCCTGCATAAAATGAAAAAGGAAAACCAATTTAGCTGCAATGCAGAGCAGTGTAATATAATTTAGTCTGAATTATGAAATCAAAACTCACTTTGTAGGGGCCAGACTGGGTAAACCTTTCAAGAACTCTATAATTGGGTGCAGGCATTTTTTTCTTGTTGCAGTTCTCAACGTGTTTTCTCTTTAGGATGCCAATAACATTTTCAAAGAATCTGATAATACCAGAGGTCACTGTAAACAGATAATAATGTCAGAAAACCAACTAAAAGTGATTTTAGAGTTAAAATAGAGAAAGACAGTATAAATAAATACCTTCAGGAGTCTCATTTGAAATCAGAGTAGATATTTCATGCAGTACTGGGCTCTCCTCGGGTATGTCAGGCACCTCAGATATCTTGCATGGAGACACATTGTCAGAATTGGGAGTAACAAGCGGTTCCCCAGCTAGCATTGGAAAATAAGGGAGAAGTGTCAAAGGTTATCAAAGTAGTAATTTAGCATCCAATAATATGTTGCAAAAATAGAGCACCCAATAATATGTGGCAAAAATAGAACAATACCTTCACTAGAAGAAGAAGTCGAATCCAGATCCGATATGTCATCCAAGCTGCCAGCCTTGTCAAATATCGAAGGGCTCTTGGCCCTTGCCCTGTCAATGTTAAGCTGATCAATGGCGGCTTGCTGCTGAGACTTCGCTGCAATTGATCCCAACTCTTCTTTCTTAGATCTGGTTTCGCTGCTAAAAATTTTCTTTGTACTTGACCGTACCACTCCTGTCTTGGCATCTACATGTAGTGACTTCAAGTACGATTCACTGTCTGCAACAGAACAATGAATATAACAAAGCACAAAGAAACCAAAGAAAATGAAGAATCCAAATGAAGTGCACAGTGGATTTAAACCAACAAATAACATTGGAAGTCAAATTGAAAGATTGAAGGGACCAAATCTGAGAGGCTAGGAGATACACTATAACAAAATTTAACACTGCGGCTGCTAACATAAACACCTCAAACGCAGTCCAGCACGGCTCACTGTTAAACAAGTTTTACTCGGCAACTCAAACCGAAAACTTCTGCAGTACAGAAAACATAACCTACACTACTACTATAGAAAACAACCTATCCAAGTATTGGAGAAACAGGCAGGTGGCACTCGTTAATAACCATTGTAAGACGCGGGCCACTTACTATGTAAAAGAAGCACTTTGGCCTGGAAAACTTCGGTCTTTTTGCGCCTTTTCCCGGTTTTGGAGTCGACGACTGTGGTCTCCCATGGCAATTCCGGCGTTGCACCCTCTTTCCGAAACTTCGCAGGAATGCACTTAGTCTTGATGACATCTGAGTTGCCGTCACTGCCTGGCTGCAGCGGCGGCCAAAATATCAAAGCGTTTCTGCCAGGCTTGGCAGAACGAGTCACTTTAGCCGGGGCCATCACTGAGGTTATGTCACTGACACGAAACAAACACGAAACTCACGTTGAGAATAAAAACTAATGAGGATTCCACTGGAAAGGGAGAACAACTTCAAATAAAACTTCAAACAGACGAGGCGGATCGCAAGACAGAACTAACTGGGTTTTCCCAGCCATTTCAAGCAATTTATATCCCAAATTTGACTAGAAAGCCTATGACGTCACGGCCTCCTGAATACGAGACACAACCAACCTTGCCGTACCAACGAAAATTGCAGTTGAACTGGTTGAACTTCAAACACTGCCATTTTAATTTAGTCCAAATAAAACAACACTTTACTTTATCACGCAAATAAACGTTTAGGCGACCCTTTATAAATCTGCATTGCCCAACTCAATTTTATTTTGTCTGAGTATTAAAATTGGTCGTGTTGGTACCAACTCACTTCGTTCTCGATGCTTAACCTCTAAGATGCAGTAACATGTTGACATAGTTGTTCATTTTATTAAATCATTTATCATTTTATTCATTGACAAAACCCAGTCATGGGTAAGAAAGCTTTCAGAGATTTGTCTCAATCCCGACAGTACGCTGTGTGTAAGGAGTTACTGGCAGCAAACTCAGACAGGCCTGCAGCTGAACCAGACAACCAGGATGGTGATTTTAAGTGAGTTCTGTTAAGCTATTATATTGTTTATAATGTTCGAATTCTGTTAAGGTATCATTTGCTAAAACATTTATGGGTTTTCCTTTTCTAGTGATGCAGAAACTAGTGGACATGTCAGAAGGCCCAGCAACGATAATAACAATGCCAAAAGAATACGAATTGACAGTTCTCAGTAAGTGCTTGCATGTCCTCTTTATTGTAGAATTTCCCATGGAATTTTTCAGTTTGCCCAAAATTGTACTGTAATGCACTTAATTTTAATTCCTAAACAGACCTCTGCAAGTCCCCAGAGCTTTTGACACCGATCGAGACCAAGAATATGCTGAGCCAATGGGCATGCAGTTAAATGATCCTGAGTGAGTATTACAGAAAGATTAAATTACCAAATTTCAAGTCACTGGCCATTTGACAAAGCGGCGTAAGTCCACAGGAGCCTGATTCTTTCTTTGGTGAAAGTGATCTGCTGCAGCTACTTATCAGGAGTGACTTTAGGATCATTGCAGAGTTTATCCCAACCCTACATCAGGTCACTGTGCCTGCTATAGGTATGGTCCCAATTAAATATCAACAAATTTACCTAATCATAAATGCCTTTGAAACAATTATGGTAAAGCTAAATTTTCTTTCAAAGGCATTTTCTTGAAGTAAATTTGATTATATTTAATTGGGACCATACCTATAGCAGGCACAGTGACCTGGTGTAGGCTTGGGATGAACTCTGCAATGATCCTGAAGTCACTTCTGATCAGTAGCTGCAGCATATCACTTTTACGAAGAAAGGATTTGGACATGGAACTACGCCGCTTTGTCAAATGGCCAGTGAAGTGATTCTGAATCAGTGTTGCATGTAATTTGATACAGATTATTTTGTGCTTTTGTTCACATAAAGCTTTTATGTTTCTGATACAGGCATGACCGTATTGGTGGTATGGATGAAAGACACACGGAAGACGCTGATGAAGCAGGCGGCAGTGCAGGTGAAGGTGAAAATGCAGACAGCCAAGATGAAGATAATAATGATTCTGAAGAGGAAAGTAGTGATTCTGAAGAGGAGAGTGGTGATTCTGAAGAGGGAAGTAGTGACAATGAAGAGGAGAGTAGTGACAATGAAGAGCAAAGTAGTGACAATGAAGAGGAGAGTAGTGACAATGAAGAGGAAATTAGTGATGTTGAAGGGGACAGTGAAAATGAACTTAGTCAAGATGAGGAAGATGTTAGTGATGAGAACCACAGCGAAAGTGACAGTGATCATGAAAATGTGCGAGACAATATGCGATATCAACTGCCTTTGTATACAGGAGCACCACTGACTCTTGGTCAGAGTATGTTGCTACTTTTAAGTTTAGTACTAAAACATAACATAACAGGCACCTGTTTAGCAGATGTGTTGACTATAATTCATCTTCACTGTGTCCAACAAGGACTGAAGAAAGTGTCAGTTTACCATTTCAAAAGTTCTTTTCAATACTAAAACATCGTGGGAAAAAACATTATTTTTGCTCAAAGTGTGACAGACCGTTAGGTGACCAGAATGATGTGTGTCGCTTCTGCCCTCATCAAAAAAAGAAAAGTTATTTTATTGAAATGGGTATATCTAGTCAACTTCAACATCTCTTACGTCGTAACAACTTTTATGAACAGCTGCATCATCGATTTCAAAGGAATGTTGAGAATGATAATTCTATCAGGGACATATATGATGGAAACTTGTACAAGTCTTTTGTTGATAATGGTTTTCTTTCAAACCGAAACAATATTTCTTTCATGTGGTATACAGATGGAGTTACAATTTTTAAGTCCTCTCAAATTAGCATTTGGCCAATATACTTGACAATCAATGAGCTTCCGTACCATCTTAGAGTGAGGAAAGAAAATATAATACTGGCTGGTTTGTGGTTTGGTCGGAAGAAACCTACAGCGAACAACTTTGTGAATTCTTTAAAACATCAATTTACTGCTTTGTATCAAGGGAAAAATTTTTCTCTGCACAATGGTCAAATTATTAATATGAAGTGTATTCTCCTCTGTGGTACTTGTGATCTGCCTGCCAAATCTCAATTCTTAAATCTTACTTCTCATTCTGCTGAATATGGGTGCCCTGTCTGTTTGTGTACATCTAGAAGTGTACCCACTAGAAAAGATACTAATACTAATTCATATGGTTATGTTAGGAATCCTAGGCTAAGAACATCGAGGGGAGTTATTGCAGATGGTACAAGAGCAATGAATACAGGAAATCCTGTACATGGTGTCAAAGGTGTTTGTGCTCTCTCTAAGATAATGCCAGATTTCATTAAGGGCATGACTATTGATGCAATGCATGGTGTGTATGGAGGAGTTATGAAAAAGATTCTTAAAATTTGTTTTGATGAAAAGTTTGCTGGGTTTCATTATTCTCTTTTTCAAGTAATTGGTGTTGTTAATGAAAGATTGCTGAACATAAGACCTCCAAACTTTGTACATAGGCTGCCTCGTACTGTTGCAGATATATGTCACTGGAAATGTTCTGAACTCAAGTTTTTTTTTCTTTTATTATGCTTTGCCTGTGCTTTCTGGGATAATGCATGAAGATGCTTTTGAGAATCTTAAATGTCTTGTAACTGCCATATCTCTCCTTAATAGTGATATGATAAGCGAAGAAATGTTAAACCAAGCCAAAAATCTGTTGCATAAATTTGTTCGTGATTTTGAAGACTTATATGGTGCTGAATTTTGTTCGATCAATATCCATCAGTTGTTACATCTGCCTGATTGTGTTTCTGAGAATGGCAATTTGTGGGTCTATTCTTGCTTCCCCTATGAAGATATTAATGGTAAATTTGCAAATTTGGTTCATGGTACTACACACATTGATTCCCAGATTGTGTCCAGTCATGCATTAATTTTAAAATCTACTGTGAAATTTGACTCTCTGCCTCCTGGTCCAATAAGAGACTTTTGTTTTAACAAGAACCATGGTGTTAAGATTATTGAACAATTATTTGATCATTGTTATTCTGTTGGAAGTTACAGGCGTTTATTAGAAATGCCACTTTGTGTACGCAATGCTGTTACACATTCAAATGTGGAAATTAGGGGTAATGTTTATAGCTACCATAGACTTTTATTTAATAACAAATTGTATACTTGTGATATTTACTCTAATGGCTTAACAACAACTTCACAATATATTTCATATGAAGACAATAATATAACATGCTTTGGTTCAGTGAATAGGTTTTTAAAATTAACTGAGTGCAATTGTCCCAACAAATGTGAATGTGCTGGACAGCATTTTGCTGTTGTTACTCCGATAGCTGATGATGGACATTTTTATGTTACTGATGACAATGGGTTTGAAGTTGCAATGCCCTTTTTGCACAAGTGCCACCTAATTGAGGAAAATATGTTATGCATTCCTGTTTCCTCTATTCGTTGTGTATGTGTTTACATTGATGTTAATAACCAGCTCTATTTAGGCTTGCCTATAAACTCAAAGGAACTTGAGTAATTATTAACATGTAATCTACTCTCTCTGTGTATTTATTTCTTGTTAATGTATTTTACAATGTAGTCTTGACTTCAAGTGGAACTGTCCAAAGTTGCAATTGAGCAATTGGTTATTATTATAGATATTATTATTATTATTATTATTATTATTATTATTATTATTATTATTATTATTATTATTATTATGATTGACGAAGAAAAATTAAATGCTTCTGTAACCAATATTTTTGTTGAGTTCTCTCCCCCCACTTTTCACATTAAAACAAGATTATTTAATTTTTTTTTAAGACTACTGTTTCATCACAATTACAACGAATTATATTTTTTAGGTGGCTTGGACCTATGAACATAGTGTTTTGAAGTCATGACAAAGCTAGATTGCATTTTGATATCCCAGGGAACATAATTATTTTTGGGAAAGAAGTTAGCGTCGAATTGACGTTGAGAGCGGCGAAGTCATGTGCGGCGGTGAGAAACCGTTGGGTGCGGTGAAATATGGGTATTTGGACAGAGGCGGCGAGAGCGCGGTGAACGCGGCGAACACCGTCCGGCATAAGAGCGGTCAAATAGCGGTAGGTGCGGTGGCAGGCTGGGGTGCCCCGTGGAGGGACACAGTGAAAGGACGGCGAGTGCGGTAGGGGCGGCGAGTCCACGGCGATGGTGCGTTACAGACGGCAGTGGAGCGGCGAGTGCATCGAGGATGCGGCGAAAATTTCAACCCGGGCCGAAGTTCCCCCGGTTGGTCGCTGGAAGTTCTCCTGCTTGCTCAGACTGTGAGAGGGAAAGCAACACAAGTCCAGCAGTTACTTCATCTGTAACATCCAGGTAAGGTTAATGTATGTAAACGAAAATAATGTGCAGACATGGGCTGCTTGCGTCACGACGATTTGAATACAACTTAGCACACAGTGTGCCAAGGATTCATTCAACCTTCATGTTGTTTTTTGTTTGAACATGGAAGCTGGTAGTTATGGTACTAGCCCCCAGGGTTGGGGTGCGACACAGTATACAAATGGTGTCTAGGAATGTAATAAAAAAAGGGGTAGGAAGCTGTAGTGGTCTATTCCACGTACATCAAACAGTGCAAAAGTCAAGCAATTACGGAGTAAATATTGCGTACTAAAATATGAAATTATCGGCGATCAAAAATATGATAGTAAAGAAACCACAGGTTGCGAAAGATTTCATTCCTAAATTAAACATTATCCTGAAGAGTAAATTTAAAAGAAAACAATTCAACGCGTTACATCTCTTAACAGATTTAGTTTAACCATAGCTGCGCGCATTGACGCAGGCCACCTGATGTACAACAATAGCACAGAGCTCTGTCCCTTTTGCATTGTTTACAGTCTTTGCCAGACCGTTGTGGAACTCCCAGGTGCCTGGAGACCGTCGTGTCTATGCTACAAAGTTCAGCTGTTCCCAGACCACTGGTCCGACGAGGAGGAACCTCTGCCGCATAGGTTCAGATCTGTAGGAATATCTTTCGGTGCAATGGCTCGCACAAACGTCGGATATTTATCTGTAGCGGTGAAGAAATCTGCACTTACAACCAAGTGAGGCCCAAGAGTGCGTTGGGCAGTTGCTGGTGCTTTGGATGGCTGAACGCAAGAAGCCTGAGTAAGGACCTTCCTCGTTGGGAGCTCCTCACTTTGCTGAATCATTCCCACAGAACGAGGAAGGTTCTCGGAAGTTCTCCTTTCCCAATTTCGACTAATACAGCCACGTCAGAGGGTATAGCTTGAAACTTCAAATTCTGATTGAATGTACCTTTCTTCCTTCCCATTTTTGAGCAACGTCTTGTTACTGTGGCACTGTGCATTTCTTTCACCATAAGCCTGGCTAAATCATTTGCAAATCGCAATCGTAAGGTCCAGCGTAGTGGAGTCCATGCTTCGTGTTTTGCAGAGAGCAGAGTGCCGAACAGAAACATCAAGCAGACGACCATCATGTCATTGTGACCAATTTACGAAACATTGTTGCATGAAATTCAAAACTCTCACATGAAGTCTGATCAAGACTGCAAATGCACGTTTGAAATTTCTTTGCAAGGTTTTTTTTTTTTTTTTACAATACAAGTATTTGTTTGTATGTACCTAGCTCACGGGGAAGACCAGTACAATCCGTTAATTGCACGATGCGAGCTCGTGTGTACATAATTTGTTTGTATGTTATTCGCACAAGCTTGTGTACGCATATGTGAGAACAACTATGTACACAAGTATCCTACCCTCAGAGAAGAGATCTTTGGGGGATTCTTGTGTACATAACGTTTTGGCGTTAATCTGCTCAAGAGCGCCTGTGCACATAATTTTCTGTGTGTTATTCGCACAAGCTTGTGTACAGATTTAAGAGAAATATTGTATACACAGGTATCCTTTTGGGGGTACCTGTGCACATAAGGTCGCGACCACTAATTGGCACAATGGTGTTTGTGCATATAATTTTTTTAAAGATTATTCGCACAAGTCCCTGTGTATATAATAAGAACCCTTCTTTGGTCTTCTTCTTTTTGTTTTTCTTCTTCCTTTTTTCTACGTTTTTCTTCTTCTAGCTTGCGCTGTTTTTCCTCCTTCCTTTTTTTGTCTTCTTCGTCTCTGTGTTATTTTCTTTGGGCTTCCCTTTTCTCCTGTTCTTCTCTCTGTTTTTTTTTCTCTCGAGTCTTCTCATTGTTTCTCTAGCTCTTCTTCGGTCGTTTTCTCGTTTCTTTTGGGAATCTGAGTCTGAGCCGTTTGGTGACCCTTGTCGGCTTCTGAATTTCCTCCTTTGCCTTCCCCCTGTTGTGGAGTCACTTTTGGAGTCGGATGGTAGGAGTATTCTCTTGTTGCTTGTGAGGCTGTTTATGTCCATTGGCTCGGGGGGGGGGGGGGGGGGGGGACTTAAAACGGTTAATTTCTGCTGCCGATTGTGCCGCCATGAGGGACGCCATGCTTAAAGCCGTGTAGTTTCTAGCTGTTGATATGGCTGTGGTGCTTGAGGTGGTGGATGCCACTGTTGTCGTTGGAGGAGCGTTGATAGTGGGCGTTTCTTGGTTGCAGTTGATAATGCTTGTTATAGCTCCTTGGGGCCCGGTGAGTACAGAGAGTTTGCTGGAGGTTTAGGGAGGGCTCTAGCCGCGGCTGTTTGGTAGGGTGACGCAAATACCCCCTTTTTTGGAAATCGATATTGGCTCATGGTGGGAAACGTGACGCGTGGTGAGGGTATTAACAGTGCAAAAGCGTTTTTTGATCGGACTTCATCTTCCGTCTCCGCACGGGCCTCTAGGTTTCGAAAAAGCAGTAAAATATGCCTGAAATAGGCAACCCGCAATACAGCCGCGAGGACGTCCCCGCGGGTCGGAGTCGACACTAAAGGCAAGTATTATCATCGCACAACATGCAACAACCACCCAAAACCACTTCAGGCCTGTCATCAACAGCCCAAAATCAGCTCAAAATCGTGAAAAACCACTATTTTCACTCAACTTCTTATTTTGTTATGAAAGGACGACCGGTAACATGCGCATGGATCCTAATATGCCTACAGATAACCGGAAAGGTGAGAAAAGGGCGGGAAGGGGGGGGGGGGGGGTTGTTGCCGAGCCGGCAGGCCATGCTGGCCAAGTCCCCCTGTCGAACCGAGGTGCCGGTGGAGCGCAGCGGAACTGGCACCGAGGTTTGACGGAGGGACGGGTCAGTTTGTTTAGTGGAGTTCCACCCTACCCAAGGGTCCCCCCGGGAAACTGTGTGCCCACACACCACAACAACACCTTACGAAACTCACCAAACAACCACCGAAATCCCTTCGGTAAACATTTGTACATACAGGCCATAAGGCAAGGCACAAACACACAGAACGCCTGCGAAACCGAGATGGTAAAAGCAAGCCAGGGAGAGACGCTGTTATCGCAGTTTTCTTCCTCAGGACGATCCAAGCAGCTTGGGATATTCTCCCTTGTGAGTCCACCGTAACTGTAGCGATCGAGCCAAAAGGCCGAGAACAGATGTTGTTTATTTCAACCATGTTTTTTTCACAGGTTGTCCTGAAAGAGACTAATTATTTTGAAATATGTACAGTGTATGTTATATTTGGTGGGGGGTAGTGTAGTTGTGAAAGAAACAAACATAAACACAATTAACACACACAAACAGGAAAGGGTTTACAATAAGAAATAGACCCGAGGGTCGGAGCCAGAGTGGCTAATTAACATATCAATAGATTGATTAACAGTAATTAGAAGAGGAAGTAAGCTAAATTTAAAGACCGGAGGGTCGTACATGGCATTAACAAGAGCAGTAAAGAGCAATACAGTACAGGTGTTTTGGCTGAGAAAAAGAAACAAATAGACATAGGAATTACTGCTTGTACTGCCGATGGCCACAGATGTGTTCGGTGTAGATGTCGCGGGACCACTGGATGGCGTCGGCAACGCAGAGCTTGGCAAGCTTGGAGGCGTACTGGGCGCTAAGTCCTAGGTCCCTGGTAGTGACTGAGTTGTGTCTGTACCAAGTCCCCATGGCACCGACGATGAACGCTGAGCAGCGGAGCGTCCATCCCTCTGGAAGGTGGTGCTGGATACGGCCGTATTTCTCCAGCTTGGCGGTAGCGGCGACATCTAAGGCTTCAGGGCCGTTCTCGAAGGGCACGGCGACGTCGCAGATGGTAAGGGTGCGTCGCTCGGTGTCTCTGATGACCAGGTCGGGCCGCAGGGAGCGGAGAGCAGCTGGAAGGTCAAGGTCAATCTGTTGGTTGACCCTGACGGCGCCGTCCAGGTGGTCGCGGGCGGCGTCAGCCAGGCGCGTCAGGATGGCGTCGTGCCTCTTGGTGGCCGCCACGAAGTTGCAATGATTAAGCACGTGGGGCACGGTCTCATCTGCCTTGCCGCACCTGCGGCAGAGCTTGGAGGCGGCAGAATCCCAGCGCCGCGCGCCGTTTAGGGTCATGACTCCTAACAGTATGATCAATGTCGCATGAACGAGAGGTTTGTGGACCACAAACTGCGCCGTCGCAAGGTAACGAATCGAATCGGTCTTTGTTAACCTTTCGGGAAACATGTGTTGGCCCTTCAAAGGGCCGATTGGGTCCAGACCACACCACGCTGCCACCGCGGTGTGCTGTGAGGTTAAAAAAAAAATGGTAGAAAAGATATTACTCGGCCGGAGCCTGAGGTGCAGGCGGCGGTTTTCACGCCTCCCTTGCCTCGCATCTCTCGCCTGCTCCCTGGCCGCGGTCTCCGCCATCACATTAAGAAGCCGGGAAAGGTGCCGAAAGCCGACTGGGTTCTCGTTGAGGTGGACGAGGATGTGGCCCGCCAGCCGCCTCTCTCTCTTTTTTTTTTTTTTTTTTAGCCTCAGAGGTTGTACCTATTTTGCTCCATCCAGCTACTAAGCTGCCTGGTCCTAGTATGGTTCCTAGGGGCAAGCTGTTCGCGGGGCGAGCTCCTCACGTTCAGAAGGAACAAGAGGTATCACACCATCACCATTGGCGGGCTACTAAAAAGTAGCCAGCAAGGGGGGGTGTGATAGTCAGAAAGGGGGGGGGGGGGAGTGGTGGGTGAGGTACCTGCAACAGAAGAAAATTATGTTAGTCATAGTCTTTGTCAGTAGTAGTGCTCGTTTGAATTTCCATCCCGTCGGGTGATGTCAAGTCGGCAGGATGCCTTATGTCGTGCTCGTCTAATTTTCTTTTCAGCAGCTGTTGTATTGTTAGGTGCGCAGACTCCGACCACTTTAGTCTTGCCGCTGCGGCTAGCTGATGTATTTCTTCGTCGATGGTAGGAAATTCTGTTCTCTCGTAGAGTTCTGGAATTCTTGTCTTCTTGGGCGCCATCAGGATGTATCGGAGTATACTGCGCTCTCTTGTTCTCATCAGAGTTCTTGCTCTTTCTGTCGCCAGGATGTAGTATGCTGGTGTTCCATACGTCCGAGTCACCAATCTGTATCCCCAGGGGTCTATTTCCTATGCGTCAAGCCCTAGGATTTATGTCAATTACCACTGTTTTATCCTGATTGAGTTTAATTCTGTTTTCTTTTGCCCACTGCAGGTACGTTGAGAGTTCATCTTCTAGTCTGCTGACCGCCAGCTCCCTAGTGGTGGCGCGCACCGCTATGGCCGTGTCATCGGCGTACAGTCCAAAGAAGGTGTCGCTGTTCTCTTGGGCCAGCTCGTCGGTGGCTACTTGCGGCGGGTCGGCGGTGTCGATGGAGTAGAGTATCGGTCCTAGCTTTGACCCTTGCGGGACCCCAGCCTGGATAGCTCTGGGGCGCGAGATATTCCCATTTGCTGTGACCTGGAAGGACCTGTCTGTAAGGTAAGACTGTATCAGGTCTAGCGTCTCCTGTTTATACCCCAGTCTTCTGATTTTTTGTACAAGCTCGTCATGCGGTACTCTATCGAATGCGGCTTGTACATCGAGCAGGGCTGCTAGGACGTGTTCTCTCTCGTTATAGGCTGTTGTAGCGAATCCTAGCAGTCGGGTAAGCTGAGCAGTGGTAGAGTGCCCTTCTCGGAACCCAAATTGTTGTGGAGGGAGTACTCCCAGGGTCGTAGTTTCGTCCTGTAAATCTTCTAATATTACCGCTTCCAGCAGTTTCGCAACATTGGATATAAGTGAGATGGGACGGTAGGATTGTGGGGACGTCGCCTTCTTCCCTGGTTTTAGGATTAGGATGACATTTGCGGTCTTGAGGATCTCTGGGAAGGTACTTTGTTGTAATACCTTGTCGAAGAGTTTAGCCAGTACTTGTATTGCTTCTGGGGGCAGCATCTTCAGGTACTCGTACTTTATCCCGTCCAGTCCTGAGGCTTTATTATTGGGGAGGCTTCTGATTATCCGGGCTGTCTCCTCAGCCCTTTTTCAACTCTTTCCTCTTCTAAGATCCCGTTGTCGCTATGGCTATCTTCTGCTATTTCTTTGTTGTTTTCTTGTTCCAGGTTCTGCTGGTCTCCTGGCAGGAGTGGGTTTGGCCGGAATCGGTCTTGTAGGGAGTCTGCCAGCTCTTCCGGTACCTCTGTTTTTTGAATTAGGTTACTTTGTAGGTTCTCCAATTCGATCTCCGGTTGGGCAGCCGGTGTAGTCCACTTTTTGTATTCCCTCCGAGAACGGTTCATCGTAGAGGGCTCAAATTTGGACCACAATCTCCTTGCATCATACCGGAGTCAACCTCACCTCGGGGGCATCCTACCTCAGGTGCTGCTGCAGGTGCCGGTTGACAAACCAGGGCCTTCTTGTGCAAGAACTGGGACAGGAGGGCTAACTTCTAAATCGTGCCGATTTTCAAACATTAACATGTCGACCGACCCCTTCTAAATTCACCCAAAGACCCAAGTCAAGATGGCGAAATCGACCTCAGGTGCTGCTGCAGGTGCTTGTGGTCAAAACAAGGCTTTCTTGGGCAGGAGCAGGAACAAATAGAACAAGGTAGGCGTACGCCAGACCGCGTCGTGGCGTAACAGGCTTCGCTCACCGCGAACCACTGTTCCGCCCCTCCACGCCTGGCGTACACCTACCTTGGCCTGCCGGCGGCTGTCACCGGGCGAGTGGGACCCTGCGGGGCTAATCAGTCAGTACTGCGCCCTGCGGGCGCCGGTCTTGGGGCGCGAGGGACGCTACGCTTCTGGACGTACTATCGGTCTGAAAAGTCTTAAACCCGTTTGGGGCCGCCTAGTAGCGCCCTCTAGGCGGAGCATAGGTGACCGCCAGCCATCTTGGATAGGGAGGATAGTGATTTTTACGAATACGCTGTAGCATAAAATTGACTATAAATAACCGCGGGCGCACTCTGTAAAATAGAGTATTAAAAAATAATACGTGTTTAAGTTATCGCGCCGCCCTGCACAGCTCACAGTCTGCGATGCAAATGGATTAGTTGTTAGGTGAGGTTAGTCGGCCTAGACGTCACCATTTGCGCTCTAACCGCATTTCTCATACCGGGCAGGAAGAGGCGCTTCTTTCAAACGTAACGCACGTGGTCAACCAATATGATGCATTCTAGGGCAGGTAAGAGCAGCGTCCGTGTCCCAACGACGCATTAGGGCCAATTTGAGCCAAGAATTTCTCTCGTGATAACCGAATTCCACGGCGCACAAGACCGGCGAAGTAATATCCACTTCCACTTGCGTCACGAACCTAAAGGTCGGCGAAATCACCGATTTCAGTCTATTAACTCGGTTACAGCCCCCAGACTGGGTTGCACTTTTGCCTGCGCATGGCTAGCAGTGCAGACAACACACTAAAACCGGATGTAACCGGGTTTTCGACCCTCAATAGCACTAAAGTCCGATCTTAAGCGAGTCATAGCAGACGCGGTGTGTCATTGGGGCGTTTTCAAGTCTCTTAACTCGGTTACAGCTTCAATATTGGGCTGCTCTTTCGCCTGCGCGTCGCCAGCAGGGCAGGCAACACACTGAAACCAAATGTAACCGGGTTTTGAGGCCTGAAAAAGACCTGAGGTCCAATCTTTGGCGCGCTTCAGCTTCTGCCCCGTCATTTCGGCGTTTTAAAGTCTCTTAACTCGGTTACAGCTTCAATATTGGGCTGCTCTTTCGCCTGCGCGTCGCCAGCAGGGCAGGCAACACACTGAAACCAAATGTAACCGGGTTTTTCTACCTTAATTACAACTAAGGGCCGATCATTAGCGCGCCATGGCTGGCGGTGTGTCAATGGGGCGTTCATTAGTGCTTTTTAAAGTCTTTTAATTCGGTTACAGCTTCAATATTTGGCTGCTCTTTTGCCTGTGCGTAGCTAGAAGGGCTGACATCACACGAAAACCGGATGTAACCGAGTTTTTGACCTTATATACGACTCACGTCTCATCATTACCGCGCTATAGCTGGCGGGATGTCAAAAAGGGAGTTTTCAAGTTTTTAAACTCCCTTACAGCGTCCAGGCTCCAACAAGCCAGCTGTTCAGATGTGGAATGAGTTGGCTGTGCCATTCCAGCCTGGCTTGTTGGAGGGTGTTAAACAAAGTAAGTGCCTCTTGTTGCATAAAGAGACGCTTAATTCGGTTCTTTCGCTCATCCTAGAAAAATAACAATTGTGAGTTTAGACAGGAAATCTTCATAAGCGTTTCAGCTTGAACACCACAAATGCACCTACAGCAAATCTCCTCTTTTGCACCCCTAACTTTGCCAGCCTCTCCAGTCTCCGGTTTTTTGGGCACTTCTGTCTGAAACACAAGGTAACAGTGAGTCTAATGGCACCATAGGTCATATACCACATGTGAGAAACTACAATATTACACGATTTACATATTACACGATTTGCGGTATTTTGCTGGATCTGGCTGTGTACCGCTAGCACTATGGCGTTCGGGACAGGTGAAATACGGAGCAAAGCTCAAGAAAACACAAGAAGGAAACGAAGTAACATAATAGCACGATACATGATCGGATAGTTAAAGAGGCTAAAATGAAAATGGGTAGGTGCTGCTTACGTTTCCACGTTGACGTTTATTTCCTCGTCATCATGCGAGGCCTTGAGGGTTGGTGCGAGCCGGGCACGGGTAGAGCCTCTAGCCGTTAGTGGCTGCAGCGAAGATGCCACGCTCGCTCTCTAGATCATACGTCCCCCGTGGGGCCGCCTAACGGCGGATGCAGAATGGAGCGAGCCTCTGTCCGTTGTAGGCAGCTGCGGGACGAAGCCTCGCGGTGGGTAAGTGGCTCCCCCTTTCCGTCTAGGGCCCCAATGGGGCAAGACGGTTGGGGGGCTTAACTGTGAGCCCGAAGGCGTGCGTCGGGGGCGGTTCTGGTATTGGGCGGCCTACTTCCCGTTACCCGTAGGCCCCTCGAAACGAGGGGCTTTAGGACCGCTTGCCCTTATTGTGTAGTGACCCCTCCAGGGGTGGGCCCTGGAGGGTTTGACTTAGGGGCGAGGGGTTAGTCACTCGTAATTTTCGTGTACACCTCTGCTTTTACTCTAAGTACTTAGATGTACTTTTTCTACTTTTGGATACTTTCGAGTACTTTCGTGTACTTTCACGTACTTTCGAGTACTTTTGGATTACTTTAATGTACCTTCGTTTACTTTCACGTACTCCCTGATAAACTTTCGAGAACTTTCACGTCCTTTCGAATTCTAAAACGTACTATCATACTCTTCCATGTGTTTTGTGTTGCTTTTGTGTCCTTTGAGATAGCCTTACATACTTCCTGATACTTTACAATACGTTTTGATACTCTCAAGTATTATTTAGATCTTTTCGGTACTTTCTAATACTTTTGGGCTCTTTTCAAAATTTTAACGGCGGCGGCAGGGGCGGGGGCTGCTTTTCTTCAATTTATGAGAGCAGAAATTCAGAAAACCGGATGTCATAGCACCACCAGGATTTGTAGTGAATTAGTATGGCAAAGTGCTAAGGATGTTCCACCCCACCAGACCAGGAGGTTCCAGGCTCCCTCCTGGAACGCCTTGAAGACGGCAGAAAACCTCAACTTCACCGAAGGGGACTTGGCTGCGCTTATACACAAGCTGAGTAGGAGACAGGGAGACAGACAGACGGTGTGTCGGGGCGTCTCAAACGATACAATTCTTTGTTAACACAGAAAAGGACCGACTCCCAGGGGGCGATCCTAACGGGACTCTTTGCTGAGGGCCCAGTCAAAATCACTAACTTCTCGAATACGTCTCTGGCACCAAAAGAGGCTACATAAAACGCCCCTCCGTTCTATTTTCATCTGGGTTTGGCTTTTGAACGAAGCGCCTAGCCGCACTAGAACGCGTGTTTTGCACGACAGAGACACGAAAGGAGACGGATGGAGACGGCGACTCCCGGCAGAGCTGCGATGAGGCAGGCTGCACTGCCTGTAGAGCGGGGGAGGGGTTCGGGGGGTAATAAATATGTTCACGGTCACCATTTGGCACCATCCCTGTCCCGGCTGAAAGGGTCGGTCCGTCCACGCGGCCGGGGCTCGGCTCTCGGCTCATAGTTGCCGCCCAGCCTGCCCCCCCCCCCCCCCCCCCCCCCCCACCCTCGCCACCCTGACCCCACCATCCCCACCCGTACGTCAGTGCGCCAGCGTCAACGCGCACGCAAGGGACGGCACCATGTGGTTTGTAGAACGCACCTCCCCTCTCTCTCAGTCAGCCGCGTAGGCTGGAGGAATAGAGCGCATCTGCAGGTTTGCTTTTTGGCGGGTTGGAATCCTACTCTCCTTTTTCATTTTTATTCCTCTTTGAAAAAGTAAAAAAAAAAAATACTATTACACTCTGCGAAATACTGGTAGGCCCGAAGTGTCACAAAAATGGATTTGGATTCAATTTTTATATTGCTTTATATTAGTTATTCGGAATTTTTATTTGGTTAGCTCTTTCTTAATTTTCAATAACGGAGGAAACGTAGGTGATTTGAAGTTTCGAAGTTTTTTTGTTTCTTTTTTTTTGTTTTTTTTTTTAAACAAGTTTTTACTTCAAAATGCAGGTGAGACGGACGGGAAGACACCGCGTTATACGGGAAATGTCATAGTGTACAGCGACTAAACACATCATGTAAAACGGGAAATGTGAGGGGAATTGTGGCGAGACTTCATTGTCGATAGGTTGGCTGGTCGCGGCGCGGCCCGCGGCCCCCTAGTTCTCACTGGAACTGACCGGTCGGCACATCGACAATGATCCGCTCTGAGGGTTGTGCCTCTCGTGCATACTCTAGGGTCCGAAGCGGTCGCGACTCTTGAGTTGCCTCCCTTTTAACCAGGGCTCGACTCGGCTCGGCACATCAACAATAAGGGCTGGTTCACAAGAAAGGGAGAGGTCCGATTTTTAGCGTGGCAGGAGAAGGATGGATGATACTGACGCAGCCAGTTGACGAGCCGAGCACGCTAGCTCTGTCTTTTTCTTTCGCTATGGGATGGAGTGAGAAAGCTGAATTTGAACTCGGTTTTGAGACTGTCTGCTGCATTTCTGGAGCGTAAAATAACGTCCGACGCTCTTGTATGGGTACTATGCGAAAGTCAGGAAGGTCTGAAAAACTTCTCACAGAGCCTTTCGGTTTTGGCGTAAGGGGCTCCATAGGAAATTAAAAAAGTCCAATCTTCAGTGAAACTATAAGGTCACTCCGTGCCTAAAAATACGCCTGCGTACTGTTAGGGCCTGCCGTTCTTTCAAACCACGTTTGCGTACTTTTTGGTACTCTCGTTCTTTGTTATACTTTTGTCACTTCAAACAATTACCAGTACTTTGCCCTTCTTTCAGGATACTTTCAGTACTTAGTCGTAATTTCGATGTACTTTAGAATACGTTTTGTCAACTTTTCGCTACTTTTGAGTAGTTTTTGATGCTTTCGTCACTTTAAACTACCGTAAGTACTTTGCCCTACTCTCAGGATACTTCGATACTTTGCCTTACTTTCGACTTACTTTTGAGTACTTTTCGCTACTTTTTGTGTACTTTTCAATACTTTCGTGTACTTTTCAATACTTTCGTGTACTTTTCGCTACTTTTCAGTACTTTTTAATACTTTTAAGTACTTTTCCATACTTTCGCTTACTTTTCGCTACTTTGTCGTACTTTCAAAGTTACTTCTCTGGGACGCGTACACCTACTTTACAGAGTGACTAACCCCTCGCATTCTCACCATCTTTGAAATTATTCGCCGCGGCCTCTCTCGACCTCGCCACATAGTTAACATTTGCTTTGTGCGGGGGTCGTGATTCTGAGGCTCCGATACAACTGACAAGAATGTTTTCTTGTTATGTTTGCGCTTTGAAAGTCCCTGGACAGTTCTCCTCAGAGACCGCGAGTTGAATTTTGCAGGGATGTTGTTTGCAATGTCCCATGCGTGTGTATCTTCATACAAATGTCTGGCGGATTTACCATCGAGCCCGCAGAGCAGAATATCCGTATTCTTGAAATATGACCCCTCCATTTCATTCATGAGCTCCCTGAGATCAAAAAACCTGTCAAAAAGGAGGCCGTTCTCCATTGTGAGGATTAAATCCAGTGCTCCTGACTTTTGATTCTTGTGACGGCCGACCAAGATGTGAAAGACTTTTTACTCCGCCATGAAATTTGCATTTTCAATCTCAGTCATCGTCATATCTACCGGCACGCCACAGCGGCGCCGGAAGTGATTTGAGTTGGGGGGTGCAAGCCTCCAGGGCCCGGATTTTTTAAACGGTCGCGAACGGGCCGAGGAGGGGCCACTGGGCTGACAGTCCGGGCATGTGGAGTTGTTAAACCGGAAGTCCGCTGGGTGTGGAGGGCTAGGTGGTGGAGCCTCCGGTTTGTATCGGGCTTGATTGCGCATTTTCGCCGCACGGGCTCTGGCAGGCTGTAGCGCCGGAGTCGACCGTGGGGCGGCTAGAGGCTGGGCAGCAGCAGACAAGGATACGGAGTGTAAGGTATCAGATTCGAGCGGAAGCCCCGGGTGCGCCAGTTTGTAGTGTGCCTTTGCCTTCTTTATTTGATACATCTGGCCAGGTCCGGGCGAGAATACCTCCCCGCAGCACACGTAGCTAATGGCACAGGTGGATTTGTGCTCCCGTATGTAGTGCCGGGACAGATTTTGGACACGTGTGGACACGGTGGATCCGTCAAAGTACGACAGGATCGTAAGCGAGCCGGCCAGGCATGTGGGGCACTGGAACCTCCGTCCGATTGGCAGACTCACGAAGAGCGGCGTGGCCATGCTGCTTGCTGTTCCCAGGCGCCGCTGCGTGCTGATAAGGTCTTCGCCCTGATAAGGGCAGGTGGCCCTTGGAAGGACCGTTTATGGTCCTACAAAGGACCGGTTTTGTGTTCTGAACAGAACAAACTAGTCTTTGTGGAGAGAACGGGGGGGCTGCCTTGTGTTAACACCGCTAGATTTCCGGCAGACCGTTTATCACCCTTCCGATCGCGCGCGCTGTCACGGTGAGGTCAGCCACCGAGAACAGCGGCTCGAAGCGCAGGGAAAGGCTAACGGGTGGTCTTACTTCCCGCTAGCTTTCCCTGAGCTTCGGCTATAAGTCGGCGGGGCGATTATGGCTGGGCGTTTGTGAATGACCACACGAGGGCTCAGCCAGTCTACCCAGCCGAGCTTACCCAAAAGTGTTTTTTTTTTTTCCAAGTCACAATAAAAACTGGTATTAGAGGAAGAGCTCAACCTCAGGATCACCGCCCTATCTCCTCTTTATTGTGTGATTATGAACTCTGTGTGACTTGGGACGCGCAGAGAAATCTTTCCTGGCATGTTTACCACACCTGTTAGCCACCAATTGTCTGGGCAAGACTTGGTGACTCCCCCAGTAAGACGCCTTAGCTGGGAATGGAAGGCAGTGTGGGACTCGACAGCGGAAGGTGCCCGCGTCTCACCCACTGAAACTCTGCGCAATATCACCGAGGTTTGCCGCAGCCGTTTAACTCGGGGTATCTGATGAGATGACTTGTAGGGTGTCAGGGCCAGCCAGGGGCGAGACTCCCTGCACTGGGCCCTGACCGACCCTACTGATTTTTAGATGCTTTTGATGGTTTCCGTCGAGGTGGACGGGTTGCCTGACCCCAGGCGGGAAGGCTGCTCTCTCCCAGGATCCACTGGAGTAAGAGCAATCGGAGGGGGTCCTGCTGTGCTCTCTCGGGCGGGTGGAGTCGCCTAACTGAGCGGCGCTGTTTTGGAGGCTGCTGTGGTGGGCGGGGGCGACTTGGGCACGACAATGAAGTGGCCTTATGCCTTCCCCTGCTGTTTCCACACAACGGGTCACCCAACTTCGGACACGCCGAGGAGCGGTGTCCATTGGAACAATGCCGACAGATGGTGGGGTATGGACAATCTGCTGCCAGGCGATGAAACCTTTGGCAGTTATAGCACTGAGGAGCAACTTGCTTGGTTTTTCCCTTCTTCTTTACTCTAACTTTGGTGGAGACAGGAGGGTTAGTCTTTAGTGGAGGGGATGCTTTATCCTATCCTCGGCGTTTAGCTGAGCGCTCAGGGGGGGGGGGGCGTCTCATAAACACTTTGATTATGACGGGGTGACTCAGCTGTCTGCGTGGATGCAGATGCGAGTGGCACGGTAAGGGTAGGACGCTTTGCCCTCACTATAGTTCCGTTTGCACTTGGGGTACCCCTGTTCAAATCCCATTTAAAACCTAAGGCATCAAGACCAGTTGCATACACTGACTTAAGTGTTGATTCCCGATCTTTGGTTATTTTATGCCATCAGATGTGGTCTGCTGACATGTCTTGCTATACTTCTCTTAGGGTTTTGGGCTCTACATTTTGAACACCTCGTCAATTTGGAGGTTATGTCCTATGTACTAGTCACTTAACATTGTGACAGGGGGAGCAGTTCCCATTACTTGTCCTTGCTTTAGAACAGTCCATGAAGTAGTATTCCCGTGAAACAGGGTATGCTTGTTTTCCTGGAGCTGTAACACTGCATCCTTCGCACTTTGAAGGAGGGATTTAGCATCTGCTTCTTCAATGATGAACAAGCACTCGCGAGGTAATACGTACTTTTCAAAGATTCCTATGCTAACACTTTTACTTTCAAGAGTTCTCATTAGGGATCTTGTGAAGCTCTCCAAGAGCTCACTTGGGTCATCTGATTTTGGCCATCC
Source organism: Odontothrips loti (assembly GCA_038380765.1). Classification (NCBI taxonomy): domain Eukaryota; kingdom Metazoa; phylum Arthropoda; class Insecta; order Thysanoptera; family Thripidae; genus Odontothrips; species Odontothrips loti. The sequence goes on along the minus strand of CM076249.1, from coordinate 2,491,841 downwards.
CTTTGATCTCGCCTGCAGCGGGCAACGCCTGCGAAGACCTTGGTAGGCAGTATGCCAAACATTTGCGGCCCGCGGGCTTGCCTACCCTCTATCTGCTCCCCTTGGGCCCCGGGGAGCAGGCAGAGTGCCTCGCTGATTGCAGCCGATGGAGAGCCACACGAGGCCCGCGTAGTGCAGGGCGAGTGCCTCCACCTATTGCAGCGGTCGGAGAGCCCTGGGGCCCCGGGGGCAGCCGATGGAGAGACTAGACGGTCTTGTAGTGAGAGAGAAGAGAGATCTCCCTCCAGCTCGTAGCACATGCCATGCAAGGGCAATTCATGGGGGGGAATGTTCCGCACCCAGAGAAAGGCTTTCTTGAATCAACACTTTTTTACTTGAACCGAGTAAATATGTGCATTGAAAATACCAAGTATATTGGAGGGTCATTTTAAGTAAATTGTATACTTATGACCTCAGTATTCAGAGAACACCAAAAAAATCTTGAATCAATGCCTTGATGGCTGTATTTCGTATCAATTTTACGCCAACTTTGTATAGAGCCAAGAAAATTATAGGCACCTTGCTGTGCTCAATTTTACTTGGCTAGTTTGCACCTAGAAAGAATTAAAATATAGAATTGTTTATGCCAGTCTTGAATCAATGAGCATAGTATTGGAAAAACTTATGCTAGCGCATTTCTTGTTCTTGGGCAAACTTCTAAATCGTGCCGAATTTCAAACTTGAACCTGGCGACCGACCCCTTCTAAAATCCTGCCGATTCTGTCGATGGATTGGCCAACAGACCTGTCCCGGAACTAGGTTCAAATTTTGTCGAGTAGGATAAAAATGCTCTGTCATGATAAAATTGTCTTAATACAGATTTAGTCTGGTCAATTTATTATAAATTAGCGAGGCTTCGCGTGAGCATAGCGCCTGCAGTGGATCGGGTAGGCCAGCCCGCACAACACGCGCGTACATATGACTTTCATGGTTGCCTATGCGTCAGGCGGTATGTACTCGGTACAACGGTATCGTGGGTGGGGTGGCGTGGACCCCTCCCTATCTTTGTGTCCTGCCCGTCCCGCGCCCCCTGCCTCTTGCCCTGCCTCTCGCCCCTTTTTCCACATCCAAGTACCAGATAAAAGACATTGCCTGATCCTGAAGGGGCCCCCAAACTAAAAATTTCCTCGTTTGTGTTAATTTTCGAATATGGATGGGCCTGTCCTGTGCTGAAGCTGGAGCCAGCTGGCGTCTAGCAAAAAGGTAAGGTTAGGTTAGGCTAGGTAAGGTAGGCGTAGAGAGAGAGAGAGAGAGAGAGAGAGGGAGAGGAGAGTGAGAGAGAGAGAGAGAGAGAGAGAGAGAGAGAGAGAGAGAGAGAGAGAGAGAGAGAGAGAGAGAGAGAGAGAGAGAGAGAGAGAGAGAGAGAGAAAAGAGGGTGCCTGCGCCTTGGTAGGCACTACGCCAAACTACTATTGTGCCCCGTGGATGGGCCTACCCATCGCCGCCGGTCGCCTGTCGCGGGAGGCGCCGCGCCACACAGCCACGCCGGGCTGGTGGCCTACCTGCCCGGCGCCCTGCCCTGCCCGACACTGCTTCGCTACTGGACTATGCTAATGGACGGCGCCCCGACACGGCTATGACCATTGGACCTCGCAAACCGCCCCCGGCTCGGGAGTCGGTGCAGCGTCGAGCTAGAGGACGGACGCCCCAAGGGAGGAAGGCAGCGAGCGTACCACACCAGACACTCTGACTCTTCACTCCGCCCCTCGATCCAAATCTGAGCTGCCCCTCACGACGCAGTAGGACACGCTGCGTACAGTGACTGGTTGGAAAGTCTAGAGGAGCGAGGAAAGAATAGAAAACAACATCAGTATACTTGCTTGCTCTGGCATTACTCCATAGCCTCATGGATGCCAGGGGCGACGGGCAGTGGCGGATCCAGGGAGAGGTTGAGGGGGAGGGGGCGTCGTAGTATAAGTTGCCTGCTTACAGGGGCAGAGTGTGACTTTTGGCCTCCCCCCCCCCCCCCCCCAGGCGGCTTCGCCACCTTCAGGGGAGATCCCCTGGATACGCGCCTGGCGAAGAGAGGCTGCCGGCGGCACTCTGAACGCTGTGGGGTGCAGTGCATCGCAGCCTCATGGCTGCAAGGGGCAGCGTGGCCCGGGCGAAACAGAGCTACGAGCAGGCAGCCAGGCCTGCAGCGCCTTGCAGCCTCATGGATGCCAGGGACAGCGTGGCCCGGGTGAGGGAAGGCTGACGGCGGCATCCTGAACGCTGCGGGTTGCAGCCTATTGCAGCGCCTCGCAGCCTCATGGCTGGCAGGGGCAGCGCTGACCGGGCTCGAAAGGGGCATTCTAGTGGCTGGCAGGTGCAGCCAGAGAAGCTGCGGGTCGGCCCACTCAGCCAGGCACCTGCAGCCCGTTGTGTGACCTTTCGTCAGGATACTACGTGCTCAGGCGTGGGTAACACTTAAACCGGTACTTTGGGACCTTCTCTCTGAACAAACTTTCTGAAACATCTGTCTTTAACCCATCCCCTCCTACACTACGCCCACGCAAGAAGTGTTGTGACCGTAGCCTGCGTGCACCAGGCGCCTGGAGTGTGGTGGGTAGGCAGTCCCGTCGAACGCACGTGCCAAGCGGGTCGGCCTACCCGGTCAGGCGCCTGCAGCCCTTAGGGTAGGCACCCCGGCCGGAAAAGCAGCTACAATGCGGGGGGGGGGGGGACTCTGCGGCCGCACGCCCACCGTGGACGAGGTCCTCAGCAAGCTGGCTGGCGGCAGAAGAAATCAACCTCGAGGAGGCGTACACCCAGATCCCTGTTGACGAGGACACGTCCAGGCCAGTGGCGGTTTAAGGGGGGGGGGGGGGGGGCGCGATCGCCCCCCCCCCTGTAAGATCAGCAGCCGGCCGCCGCCGCGCGCCCGAAGGGCGCGCGGGCAGCTGAGAGGTAGGCAACCACCTGAAATTTTTCAGGATCGCCCCCCCTGTGATGGAGGAGTTAAACCGCCACTGGTCCAGGCTCCTCGCACTGAACACCATCGAGGGCTTGTACAAAGTCACGCGCGTCCCCTTTGGAGTCAAGGTGGCCTCCGCTGTGTTCCAGCGCATAATTGACAGTATTGTGTCCAGATTCAAGGGAGTCGTGGCCTACCAGGACAACGTGTACATCAAGGCGGGCAGGCTTGTCGGGGTACACGAGAAGAGTCTCTGCCAGGTACTGCACGGTCTCAACGATTCAATTTCTACAGATTTCTTTGAAATCTTGAGAAATTTGGGATTTTTTTTTTTTTTTTTTTTTGAAAAGTTAAATGATTGCGTTCTCTGCATGAGAGTGGCTAGTAGACATATCAGTTAATCTTGTAAAAATACTGCGCACTTTTGTGCCTGCTTGTGTGGAATGAGAGGACAAATTATTACGACAAGGTTTTATAATTTTCATGGCTGGTCTAGTATTCTACTGCCCTCATCTCTGTTATAAAAAGTCAACCCTGAGCACTGAAACAATTAATTTAATCCATGGAGTTAGTTGCGAGCAACAATTTGTGGTGTGTTGCATGTCGTGCTGGTTCTAACCGTTAATTCTTTGATGGTAGACGAGGAGGTTGATGATTGATAAATTAATAAACGATTCAGATAAAATTGTGATGTGCACCTTTTAATGGATGAGCCAAGACTGACTGCTATTGTAGTGTACATACATGCAGGGTGGATCAGATTGGATGATTATTTACAGTACAAAAGAATATGAATATGCAACATTGGTGTGTCAGTGGAATCATTTTGTCATTCTTGTTCCTTCGTTCTTATTGCTACAGTTCCTGCAAAGCAGAAAAGAACCAATCAGAGAACGAAAAGTATAACAAACTTGTAGGTGACAATTATGGTCATGAATATAGTTTACCTCTAGCAATATGTCTGTCATGCAAACATATTTTCCCTGAAGATCTGCGTCCAATATATGCTTTAGCACATCTAGGGTATGGACAGCGCGTTGTTTCTTGTTTAGAGACTGCATCACTCTGAATGCCACCTGCAAAAATTTTGGCACACATCATGCTCTGAAGAGATTTGGGGGGGGGGGGGGAAGAAAATTAGGAACAATGCTACTTACACACTGATGCCTTATGTACTATTTTTTTTACATAAGCAATGTAAAATCATATTTTTACCTAGTTGTGTACAACATTGTACGGTGTTATGTATTATTTAGGGCTTCATAGGCTTCTGTAAAATTTTGTTCTTAAATGCATACAAATAATTATACATAAGCTACGTACGAAATACCTCCTAGGATATCCACAAAAAAATTACATAATTATGAACAATAATGTACATAAATTGTGTATAACATTTTTCATTTGAACCGTATCAACTACAAGGGCTGAAGGCACTCAAGGCCGGAATTATAAAGTGGTCTCCCTAAGGTAGAGATAAGAACAAGGGGTCCCTCACTGTCGGAGATAGGTGTACACAGGATTGTTATTGTGTGGAATGTGTGGTATTGTGTGGATTGTGTGGATCGTGTTGGATTGTGTCGGATTGTGCAGGATTGTGTCGGATTGTGCGGGATTGTGTGGGATTGTGTCGGATTGTGATGGATATTGTGTCGGATTGTCTTGAATTTTTGAGGATTGTGTCTGGATGGACTACATTTCTGCTCCCAGAGACATTTTCTACCTTAACGGAGCACAAAATTTGACTTGTCCAAGCAGAGTGCCCCATCGTCCACACCTCCAGGACCAAGCAGTTAAATATGGTTCACCTGGTGTTATTTTTATGCATGTCTTCACTGCAGGTATTTCACTGGTGAGTTTGATTTTAAAACTGAAGCTGCCACTTTTACCTATCCTTGATTTTCTTAAAGCAGTTGCTCTCTCACCTCAGTGACTTCACTGATGATCTGGCAAACTGGCGTAAGTCACACTTGACACAGCACCATACATTTTAAAGAAATGCAAGCCAGTTTCTACGTCAATTACAATTTATCACTTGCCTGGGTCTATTCATATTTGCTTTTGTCAGAGGCATGATTTCAAACAATATAGCACTACTTGGGCAGCAGTCGATCCAGGTTTCTACCTAAAGTAGATAATGAGCGTAACTTTGGCTGCACTCTGTCCCTAGGTTAGAGACTAAATGCTAAATGTATCTCAGCAATGTCGTTCTTTAACATGCAGGAACTGCGTGGGCTGATTGATTTATTAGCATGAACCATATTGATGTTGGAATATGAGATACGAGTAAAAGTTTGAAGAGAAACAATGCCATGTCTGAAATAGAAAGTATTTATTGGAGAACAACAATTACTGATTCATATAACAAACTCTGTTCATGCACTTCTTACACAGTCTGAGAATGGCATGAATGAGTCAGTTTTCACACTGGGTCCCAGACCTAAGGACAGGGTGCAGCGGCAGATGAACTCAGATAATGAATTCCCACCCAACCTTTGAGACTAAGTCTTAAACTAGTTGCTCAGTACTGCAGGAACTTAAGAACATTTTTAGCATTCATGCTTCAATACCTGCAATATGTTCTTTGAAATTTCCATATTGTTGCTGGTCTGAAAAAGAGTCTGCTGGCTTCTGGTTTTGCCCGATACAGAGGACTCGTAAAAAAATATAATAAAAAAATCATATTCTCTGGCTTGAGTTCTTCATGTTTTAGTTAGTCAAACACTGGTTTTAAATTTCATGCACACCACTGTACATTTCCATGAGGAAGATGTTGCCCCAGGTTTGAGCAAACAATGATGCTACAAATTTCTCTCTGTGACTGCTTCCTATCAATTTTAAGTGTTTCTATAGTTTTTTTCATGATCTGATAATACTGGAACTTTCATTATCTTATTTTTGTGACTTTCTCCAGATCTGTGAGAACCTTAATGTGAAGCTCAGGAAGTCTCATCCGATAAACATACATTCTGCACCACAACTAAAATAAAAGAGTCCACTAAAAGAGTCAAATTTTCAATCATTTATTTAAACAAGAAATCCCTGCAATCAGTAATTTACACAATATATTTACTATCAGGACTAATGACAGACATCCAAAACAAACACCACAAGCATTTAAAATAAATGACTGGGCAAAAAAAGGTGCCAGCAGAAAAAAGTTATTGTTGTAAGAAAAACATTGGTGTAATAAAACAGCAGGTGGTTTGGAACAAGACAACTGAAATGGCAATCAGAAGCCCTTGCTCGTGGAATAAAAATTCAATCAAATATGTGCGTGACTGAGGCCAGAAAAGGTCACAATAAATTCGCTATAAATTGGGGTTTCGATTTGGTGGAATTACGAAAATTCGAAAGTGAGGAGCCTACGTTAGGGAGTACATCAAACTTCACAGAAAGAGGTTATAAATGGCTTGTGACCATTCAACGGCTTCAGTTTTACAACAGCAAGGCACAAAATGGCTACTTTTCAACTGCTGCTTGATGATCCAAAGTTATTGAGTCAAATCAGCCTGAAAGGCACTGACTAACTAAATCACACCCTGCCATTCAACTTGAACCGCGGCCAGTACGCAGGGTATGTGCGAAGGCAAAAATCTCTCATGGACATCACCGACGCACGAGCGACATTGGGGGTTTCTTTGTTGGTGTTTCTGTTCACATGAAATCATCGGTTCCCGGCACTGACTAGCTGCGATTCCCAGTGGGAAAGACATTGAAATTACGTACCTCTGTCAGGACTGGTGTTGCCTCCGCGAACCGGTCAAGCTGATGGCTGAACTGGGATCGGCCGCCGCCGCCCACAGGTGGTTTGCGCAAAGAAAGTAGTCCGTACGTTGCAAGAACACTAGTCTCTTTGAACATGTCATAAATAATATTAGAGGGAAAAAGTATTATTCTGAGCACTTCAGAAAGTGCCAAAAAATTATGGTTGGCCATCTTATAGTGACAAACACACCAATATATCACCCCGCGTATTAATATAATCCGACGCCAGGGACGAGGTGGCGATTTCGATACGACCAACCAATCACAGCAGAGATACGCGGTGCGCAGCGTCGGGTGGGCGTCCGGCCTCATCGCGCGTTGTTTCAAAAAGGTAGCTGCTCTCGTCATGAATGCAATGATTGATGCCCAAGTCCCGTTTTAACTTAGGATTGTGTCGAGATTGTTAGATTTTATCGGAGATTGTGTGCGATTGTCTTGTATTTCTTCAAATTGTCTGAGATTGTGTTAGATTTCTCGAGATTGTGTGGATTGCCCGGATTGTGTCGGATTGTGCCGGATTGTATCGGAATGTGTCGGAATGTGTTTGGATTGTGTCGGATTGTGTCACCAAGTGTACACGGATTGTGTCCAGTGAGGGACCCCTTGTTGGCTCGCAAGTACGCTTCGCTTTTATTTTATGCATATTTTCCTCATTTTAACTTTTTGGCTAAGTTTTGAAATTTTCAAGTGATCTCGTAAGCATTTGGTAATGGTTGGCGCCAATGGCGGCACTGTGACACTTGATTCGTTCGATGGTTCGATACATTCGAGTGTTCGATTCAACCACAATCAACGAGATGCGAGATACGAGATCGCGAAACACTGTATGTTCTTAATGATCACAGAGGTTGCAGAAAATGTAGTACTCTCTTCAAATTTCATACGTATGAGAATTATTTTGAATTTTAACGTTGAGCACAATTCTCATTGATGTGTTGGCTATAAGCTTGACCACTTCGGGTAGGCTCCGTCGGCTTGTTTCAAACTGTGCTGATTGGAACAATAACCTCTCTTATCTCGCCCTCTTCATACTCAGCAAATCAGGTATGCAAGTTAAATTGGAGGTGTTAAGTTTTCAAACTAAGATTTTTTTAAAATTTTACTCCTCCTATTTTAGTTAATGTTTGTGTGATTTGTTGGATTATTGTTTGTTTCATATGCTTGTAGTTACCATTGGACTTGGATTTTGTCTATGTGATCCATCTTCATATATATTATGGATGTAAGTGAGGATAATTAATTCACTCTGTACTTAATTTTAATCTCAAGTTCACTCAGTGACCATGCATTGATATTTTTTATGTTTTTCATGTTTCCTTTATTCCAGGAGCCAATTTTATGTGGTGATTGTCCATCAAATGACAAGACATACCATGCTGACATTCGGGCCTTAAACCAACATTACCGTTATAAACATGCTTTTTTATCAACATTCAATTGTGGATACTGTGAAGCTGTGGTAACAAACAAAACATCCCTTGTCCGACATATCAAAGCATCCCATTCAGTTATTCTGAGTGACCAAAATGATGAAGATCGGTCTTCTGTTCCCACCCTGGTTCAAAATGTTCGAAGACCGCTTTTGGAGGGACTTGCTGGCCAGGGAAGTTCTGATGATGGTGACACCGATGGATCACAAGGAATGTGTACATCCACAGATGATATTCAAGACGACGATCCTCTCCCTATCATTGACCTAAACAAAATTGCATCAGAAGTTTTAGTTGACCTCAGATCCCGAGGCACTTTGACTGGAAAGGCTATTGAACGATTTCAAGCAGGTTGTATGAAGCTTCTCAAATGTCAGCATACAGATTTAGTCACAAGATTTTCAGAACTTCTTCTTCAGAAAGGCATGGCAGCACCTGATATTGAAGAACTTGTGAAAGAGGTTGGTAATGTAAAGGATGTGTTTGCTGGTATGAAGACAACAGATGAGCAGTTGGAATACTTTGGAAGAGAGTACGGTCTTGTGCAGCCTGTTGAGTACTACTTAGGTCCTCGATTGGACAGAAGACTGGACCCCAAGACCAATGCTTTTGTGCAGACTGAAGTGCATTCCACATTTGAATATATTCCCTTCACAGAGAGTTTGAAAGCAATAATGAGTAATAGAACCATGAGGAACAATATTTTCAAAGACTTCATGAGCATGGATGGTGTCTTAAGGTCATATGTAGATGGAAGTCATTTCAAGGACCATCCCTTTCTAACAAAGCACCAAAATGTTTTACACATTTTATTGTTTTTTGATGAATTGGAAGTTGCGAGTGCTCTTGGGTCCAAAACCACAATTCACAAGTTGGGAGTGTTTCTGTTTCAAGTTTTGAATCTTCCAGCACACTTAGGCTCACGATTATCATCAATTCATTTGCTTGCTTTAGCATATGCTGAAGATATGAAAAAGCCAGGAGCATTCAAGAAAGTGTTGACCCCTTTTATCTTGGAAATGAAAAGACTCTCAAGTGATGCGGGTGTTGATATTTTTGCCAATGGGGAGCTGTTTGTGTTGCGAGCTGTACTTGTTGCTTTCTCAGCTGATACTTTGGCTGCACATGATCTGCTTGGATTTCTTTCACCATCTGCCCATCTCTTCTGTAGGATGTGCATGATTCACAGGAGAGACTTCAGGCAAGATGGAAACGCCCTTGCTCCACTTCGAACCAAGGAAGACCATGATGAACATGTCAGAATAGTGGAACTGGATGGTAAGGCCTCTTCTCGCTTTGGAGTCAAGAGAAGTTGCCCATTGAACGAAGTGCCATTTTTCCATTGCGTGGAAGGGTCAGTGTTTGATGCCTTCCATGATGTGTTAGAAGGTGTAGCTCCACTTGTGATTAAATTGGTCTTGAGACACTTTGTAATCAAGTGCAAGGCTTTTAAGGTTCAGGACTTCAATGTTAGAGTGTCTTCATTTCCTTATGGAATACCAGATAGTAAAAATAAGACATCGGCAAATTTTGTGAGAGAAATGTTTTCCACCAGAAAAGCTTTGAGACAGGGTGGGTGCCAAATATGGTGCCTCATGCGTGCTTTGCCATTCCTCATTTGTGATGGTATGCAATGCAGTGATGAAGATGCCCAGCATATGGAGGTAGTTTTCCTCCTTCAAGATATAATGAAAATTATATTTGCCTTTGAACTTACTCCAGAAGACCTTGACCGCTTAGACACGCTGACCTTCAGATTTATCAACCACTTCAAAAGTCTTTACGTGGATACACCTTTTGTAGTGGTGAATGCTAATGTACTAGAAAGGGAGGGAGAAGAAGTGGAAGATGATATTGATGACCTGCTGGAGGAGGTAGAAAAGGAAGAGGAGGAACAGCAGCAGCAGGACGAGGAGGAGGAAGGTAATGAGAGTGATCCAGATAACGACGGAGTAGAAGTAGATGATGACAATGAAGAATTTGAGCGCGCCCAAGGCAGAAGGAGACGCCAAGCCACCAAACCAATGAAGGTGCATCTCATCAACAAAATACATCACATGAAACATTATGGAGAAATGATGAGGCGATATGGACCAGCCGTCAGACTATGGTGTGCAAAGTTCGAAGGACGGTTGAAAATATTCAGGCAGCACTCTGCGATATGCTGTAATTTTACTAAAGTTCCTAAGACTATGGCACGCATGTTTCAGCTTGCAAATGTTTTGCAAGAGAGTGATGAAGAATATTCTCTAGAATTTCAAAAGGGGGAAACTGTAACAGATCCTGCTGTTTTCCATTTGTTAGGCTTGGATGACCATGCAGATTTGGTTGAAACCAACGGTGCCACCTACCATGGAGAAGACTATCGACGTGGCCTATTCGTTTCACTTTTGTCTGCTGGCTGCTACCCGAAGTTTGCACTCATCACTAACATATATGTTCATCAAAGCTCCTCAGTGTACCTGTTTGTTAAACCATGGAAAGTTTTGTGTTTAAGTGCTAAGTTTAACTGCTACAGAGTAGAGCCTGATGAAGAATCAGTCTGTTCAGCTGTGAATGTGGACGCTCTTCATAACTTTAGAGCAATAGCTCCTTGGTCTGTGACAGAAAATGATTATGTTTACCTCTCAACTCGCACTATTTTTCTTTAAAATTTAAAATGTACCACTATCGGGCACTGCAATACCAAGATTGCAATGAACTGAGTCAAATCTGTTTGTTGTGGCTACGATGTTTTTCATACACATGTCCAATGACATGTCAGGTTTAATTTTGTCCAGACCTGTTAGACACTAAATCAGTTTTTGGTTGAAGTATGATAAATTGAATGAATCAATGGATTGGGCACCTTTTTAATCTGTTATGTCGATGTTATGATTATCTTGTGATTTTTTTTTTTTTATAATACCCATTGGTGTGATGTAGGAAAGGGTTTGCAATCTAAAATTGTATGCAAATGAAACTAATCTGAACTAGCAGTTGTGTTTGTTATCTGATCCCTTTACTCACCCTGGGACTTAAGTGATATCTTGTAAAAGAACTGCATTTTGTTCAAGCTTCCCGCTTGCTCTGGTGAACTACAGGAGCAAGCACATAAATATTTAATTTGGAAGGGCTGGGTCATATATCAGCTATTACAAGGAAACTGACTGAAATTCTGACTTATTGGATGTATTTTATTTGATCACTTTATAGTTTACAAACCAAACAATAAACAACTTGGCAACAGTAAGCCATAGAAAAAGGAGATTCCTAAACAAGCATCTCATATTACAAGGGAGAAAAGACTGTGCCTGTCACAAGTAATGACATCTTAAAATTTATCAGCATGGATCTGATTGTTTGCAGAATCAGGGTTTGATGAATACAAGCTTTAACAATGTTATGTGAAAAAATGTTCCTCTTTACAATTAAGTGACACTAAATAGCTCCATGTACCCAATCATATCTGATGACTTAAAACCTTTATTCAACATTTTTCTTGCCTTCAAGTCATTAACTGGTCCTTAGGTAATGATTCTCCTCCAGCTCTGGATGAATTTGAAAGGTTTGAGGGCATAATCTGAAACAAAATATTGTGGGAGTGAGTGACCATATCAATTTTCATTAATTTAGACATTATTTTTTGGACTAAGCATTCCCCCATTAAATAGTAACACAGACTTTGGCTAACTTTGGTGTACCAGACAACGTTCCTGCGAGACAAGGTCCACATTCATCCCAACAAAATTTTACCTAACAACTTGTACAATTGGCCTTCATTTCTCTCTAAGTGGAAATGTGAGTATGTGCCCTACTATCGCACAGTGCATACAACCACAAAAACGGATGCAAGCCACATCGCAAACTATCAGGGACTGAAAGTCAACCAAGCAATTACTAACATCAACTTAAATAAGAAAAAAAAAATACTTTTAAAAATCTGTTCAAGCTACTTCATGAAGGCCTAGAAATACTTTGCAACTGTAGTTATTCAAATTTGTAATTATTATTTATCTTCCAGATACCACATTAGTCTGTGTGAACAATAATACCGTAATATAATCTACGGTACACATTTTTAACCTTGATTTTATGATAAACATTGCTTTGTTTTCAGTGACATTTTATTTTCTTCCAATGATATATGTGTAGGTAATCCGAAAACAATAACCTACCGAAATACAACCAAACTATACTCCATTCATTCACTGTCCACTTCACCACATAGGAACGACAGCACAGATCGTAAATTCTTAGGATGTTAAACACTCCGCTCCGAAAGTCTCAGACTTCAGCGAGTTCAAATACAACAGCTCCTGAAAGCATAGAACCACCAAGAATATTTAACACAATTTGCCAATTGTAGTAGGCAGGTGCAACCAGCAGACGACGAAAGGGAAGCCTTTTCAAGTTTTCGATGGGCGCATGCGCGGGCAGATTTGTTACGGGACGAGAACGGGCCACCGGCCACATACCGAGGGTAGAGGCCGGCCGGCCGGCTTACACAGATCGTGTTGGTAGGCCGTTAAAAATTTATTTTGAGCGGGAATATTTTCTTTTAAAATACTGTCGAAATTGCAGTTTACATCGTAATCTTGAAAATACGTGCTCGAGTTCTTTGACCAAGAACCCATCTCCCCCGTCTTCCTCCCCTCACCTCCTGCCTCCTGGCTCTTCCTTCTCTTCCCCCTCTTTCCCTTC